>JAODAL010007052.1:0-128402 GCA_025379985.1 Phyllomedusa bahiana
ATGATGCACAAGAGAGCCCACAAACAGTTTGCTAAAGACAAGAGGACTAGGGACACGGATTACTGGAACCATGTCATGTGGTCTCATGAAACCAAAATAAACCTATCAGGTTCAGATAAATGTCAAGTGTATGTGGCAGCAAACAGGTGAGAAGTACAAAAACAAGTGCGACTTGTCTACAGTCCAGCATGGTGGTGGGAGTGTCATAGTTTGGGGTTGCAGGAGTGCTGCCAGTTGTAGGAAGCTACAGTTCACTGAGGGAACCATGAATGCCAATTTTGTACCGTGACATCCTGAATCAGATCATGACACCCTCCCTTCTGGGCCGCAGGGCAGATGATAATAACCCCAAACATGATAACCCCAAACAAACCTCCCAAGATGACCACTGCCATGCTTAAGAAAATGAAGGTAAAGGTGCTGGACTCTTCAAACATGTCTCCAGACCTACACCTACTGAGCATCTGTGGAGCATCTTCAAACTAAAAGGTGGAGAAGCGCAAGGTCTCTAACATCCACCAGGTCTGTGACATTGTCATGGAAAAATGGAAGATTCCAGTGGCTGCAACCTGTGAAACTCTAGATAGTAAAGGTAGTTCTGGAAGATAATGGTTGTCACACAAAATATTGACACTTTGGGCACAATTTGTCCATTTTCACTTAAGGGGTTACCCACTTTTGTTGCCAGCGGTTTAGACATTGATGGCTGTGTATGGAGTTATTTTGAGAGAATACCAAATTTACACACTACAATATAGAAGCTGTACACAGACTACTTTACTTTGTACCAGTGTCAAATTTTCAGCACTGTCCTATGAAAAGGTATAACAATATTTACAAAAACATCAGGGGTGTACTCATTTTTGTGAGATACTGTATGCCATAAACATCTGATAGGTGTCGGTCCCTGTAAGGCAGGTGGGGGGGCTATCGTAGGGTGCGAAATATGCCGCTTTCATCAAGAATAAATTTGGCTAAGAAACTTTAAACAGGCATATCCTTGATGGTCCCAAGGGTTGAAACTGATTACTGTTGAAAATGCTCACTGCAAATATCCAACAACAGTCTGGACTTCCTATCACTGTAGGCAAAGCACCCACATGCCAAAATTACTGACCCAGGTTTTGAGCATGTTTGGCTGTGTCTTTTTCTTTCTTTTAATTAAAATAGACAATGAGGTAGAGATTAGACTCCCAACATGTTGCAAACCACATGCAAAATATTTTTTAAATACTTAAAGGGGTTGTCTCGCTACAAATGATTGGGTTTTAATTAAAAGATCTTTAAAAAAACAAGCAGCTTTGCAATATATGTTCATTACAAATGTCCTACTGATTTTGAGTTATCCCTGTTAGTAGTAGTACATCAGCTTCTCAAATCTCTATAGCAGCTGACCTGTTGATCTTTATCTCACTGGCTGCCAGGCCTGGATGACTCATCTATTTCTGAATACAGGTCTGAGCAGAGAGCCCCTCCCACACAGTATGTGATGCTTCAGTAGGGGAGGGCTCTACTCCCAGTGTGTAGCTGTGCTGCCTGGATTAACCCCGTGTGTGCCTGCTCCTCCTGCTTTTTTACACAGGGTTGAGAAGAGCAGAGATGAGGCTGATCAATAGATGTGACAGCAGTGACCCTGTGTGTTACTATAATCATGATGTGTCTGTGGAGCTCTGACTATACTAATAGAACAGATCAGGGGGGCATGTGAACGGTTCATATCACTCCCTGCTCTGCTGTTTTTAGTGACACATCGTGATTATAGTAACTCACTTCACAGCTGCCCTTGTGTCTGTTCTGACATGTTTTGTTGTTTGCTGAGATGTGGAGATTTGTATGCTAAGCAGGGGGTATAGGAACACTTACATCCCCCCTGCTCTGCTATTAGCATACACAGCTTCACAGACCTCTCCACACTCATAGATTAGCCCTCTCCTGTCTCCTGACTATGGAGAGGAGCAGCAAGAGCTCAACCACAGTACAGTATGGCTGATTCAGCAGCAGATCTAGGCAGGTACACACAGGGTTAACCCTGGCACTCCCCCTGCAGTCCAGGAGGAGAGCGGTCTGTGTGCTGAGGGGAGGGGGGAAGAGGGAGGAGAAGAGGCAGACACCCCTAAATTCAAAAATCCTTTGCTGCCAGACACTGAGGTAGGCTGAAAGCCTGTAGTGAGACAACTCCTTTAACCATTACCAAAAGTAATATTCCTAGTTTACTGCCCCATGGTACAAATAGCATGCAAATAAGAAAGCTTTTCCCCCACTTGATTATTTCATTAATATGATAAATCACACATTTAGTATTTACCTATATAGTCAAAAATGTGTAAATAATGACACTTAGGCCATGTTCACACGGCTTAAAATGGGCCGTATTTCGGTCCGTAATTACGCGCCGAAGTGCGCAAATTACGGGCTGAAAACGGCCCAGTCATTACGGTAATTCACAGTTCTCATAGAAAACTATGGATTACGTCACCTCTCCAGCTATGTTCACACGGCTGATTTTGGGACGGATTTCAGTCCATATTGCGTGCCGTACTGTGCTCAAATACGGCTGAAATCCGTCCCTGCCATTACGGTAATCCACAGTTCTCATAGAGAGCTATGGATTCCGTCTCCTCTCCCTGCTCACACAATACGGCGAGCGGGGAGAGAAGTGACATGCTACTTATTCACGGCGTATCCGCGCTGTGGATAATGCATGTCTATGGGGCTGGCGGGTTGCCGGCCCCTCCACCCCACCCTGCCCCCGTACACACGGCGTAATTGCGGGGCGAAATACGTCCCACATTTAAGCCGTGTGAACATAGTTTTATAGTGATACATAATATTTCTCCTAATTCTTGGTTGTTAAAGGGGTGCTCTCACTATGCCGTTTAACAGAGCATGTTCTTTACAGCCAGTTTCAAGCTTTCACTAGCTTTGAAGGAACACAAAATCAGAACAGCAACATACTTGCTAATAGTATTTTCTTTTTCCTACATGTTTAAAGTTAATTAATGAAATGGGAATACCCCATTAAGTGTAATGGGCAAACATCTAAAGAAAGGGCACACTAGGCAGTTTTATCTCTATACTCCGGGTAAACTGGCTGCTGCTCCGAACCTGGCCTACACTGGCAATCTGCCCTCCGGGCAGTCCCCAATGGTCCTTTTCCCGGGATAGTTTTTAGCGATCAACCCTTTGGAAAATTAAATTTGTAAGAGAAAGTGCATCACATTTTCAGGGTGGGTACCGGCGGTGGTAATGAAAGTCTAGGGGGCCAGGAGCTGGGGGGGCCCCCCCGCCCCGTATACACGGCGTAATTGTGGGCGAAATCCGTCCCGCAATTACGCCGTGAGTCAGCCGTGTGAACAGTGTCTAACAGAAAGGACTTCTATGTTTTCCAGCAGTGGCACTTTCTTTTTTTTGTCTCAACATTAATACATTTTTATGTACATTTTGTGGGTGAATTCTGATCGGTACATTCTACAGCAGAATGTAATGTTGTAAATTACTGAAATAAAGCACAACAGGAGCCTTAGTTTCTTCAGGACAAAAAACACCCACATCAGGTTATGAGGATATTTTGTGATCATTTTGTTTCTTAGGTTTAAACGTCTAACAATTCGCACGAAAGCCTTGGAAAATGCAAAAGGAAAAACAATTCAACCTCTGCATGATCACCATGTCAAAGCAGTTTTGTTAAGCTGCCATCTTGAAGTTGACATGCAGAAATGTCAAGCATCAGAGAGGCGCTGTAAAGCATGGCACTCACAGATAGCAACTGGATGGTGGAAGGTATAAAGAATCCAAATCCAAAGTCCAAACACACAGGCCCTCAGTTATCAGAACTGTCTAGTTGAGTAGGCAAGACTATTTTACTACCAATCGTATTTTAAGATTAGTATAAGAAATAAAAGTGGAGCTTAATGGTGCCATGGGCACAAAACAATTTTATGGAAGTTTTGTAAATATTTTTAAAACCCAATACAAACAACAAGATCAGGGTATCAAAAATTAGACACAGTAACAAAAAAAACCCCTAATTTAAAACGATAAACTTTATTAAACGTTATTTAAAAAGTTATTAAACTTTTATAAACTTTATTAAATCACTTAAACAGAAAGTGCTTTTCCTTATGCCAACCCTATTAAACCCTAAAGGGACACCAATGGGATCATCGCCCTGATGCGGGCGGTCCCACGAAACTGGGTAGTCCCCTAGTATTCCCCTAAAGAAGGGCACAGGGTATGGTCTAACAAAAACTCCCCAAAGGTTTCCCCCATTCAAGGTTTTATCAGGGAGCGAAGTAGACAAAAGATATGATTTTTCGCCAGATAGAAGAACGTCGGATGAGCATTGGGTGAAGTACAAGTATCGCGAGTATATATACACTATATACATTTTGTGTACTGGTTTGTAGTTTTGATAAATATTTTACCTATAGAGGCTAAAACAAGACACTAGATCTAAAGAGAATGCTTACGATCTGTTTACAGGAAAAGTGATGGACTTGCCACTTTCTAATAGACAAGCCTTAGATAGTCCAACTTTTACGCCTCCACATTCTAAAAAGTCATACACCATCCAAGACATTTCAGTGTAATGCCAAGTGCACTCTCTTTAACAGAGTGGTTTTACATTTCAGAACATCATCACTCACATTGTATTCCATTTCACTGCTAGGACGACATATACACAAGAAAATGCAAAAATTTATATCAATACTAAAAAATTTAAACTTCATTAAAGTGTAGAGTACATAAGAAGTATTCATTGGGAGAATTTCCCAAAGTATACTTCCAAAGGCTGCCACTTTATAAGTGCACAGAGGTATCAGTCGCCCACAAGCGCTCATGTAAACTAAAAAAAAAATGTATCTGGACAGAAATAGTGACTGAATAGGATACATACAGCTTATCACCAAGCTGAATATACGTAGCCAGACTTGGAATGTTCAAAAAAACGACTTTATTGCCGACGTAATTGTGGGGACGGATTTCGCCCCGCAATTACGCTGGCAGCCGTGCAGCGGGGGGCCAGTAGCTCGCCGGCCCCATACACACTCATTCACGGCGCGTACACGTCGTAAAATAATGTGCATGTCCCTTTCTCCCCTCTCGGCGGATTCGGCGAGCGGGGAGAAGAGACGGAATCCACAGTTCTCTATGAGAACTGTGGATTACCGTATTTGTTCTGTGGACGGATTGGAGCCGTACTGCAGCGCAAATACAGCGCACAGTGCGGCTCCAATCAGTCCCAGAATAAGCCGTGTGAACGAGGCGTTATGGTATGTTCACACGGTGTCTGTTGCTGCAATGAGCCCTGAAATACATCCTGTAATCACGGTAATCATAGCTGTCAGAGAGCTATGATTACCTGCCGTCTTCCCCACCGTGTATTGAACGCCGGCAGAAAGAAGGGACATGTTACTTCTTTCCAGCGTGTATGCGGCTTAGATAATGAAAGTGAATGGAGCCAGCCATGGGGCACTCACCCCTCCCCCACACTTTAGAAGAACACGCTGATTAGCGCTTTCTTCTAAACACATAGCGTCAGCAGCACACACAGGTACGAGCCGCAAGATGTCGTGTGAACATACCCTTAGACTGGCCTACAGAGGAGCAGGGAAGATGCCTAGTGGGCCCATGGGCATGGTGGGCCACTGAGAATAGCGGGCTAGAGGCTGCTTTTTAAGGAGCAATGCAGAGAACGAGGCAGAAAGCAAGAGGCAGTGTGCAAGTTATGGTCAGTAGCTGTATAATTTTGGGCCCCCAAATGGATTTCTTTCTATTAAACCCTGAAACCCCCCGGCCCCCTGATGGCTGAAAATGGTCACGGGGAAAAATTTAAAAAGGGAAGTCATGGCCGAAAAAATTGGGCGGGGCCCCATTTATGGGGGCGAAAAGGGGGTTTAAAGTTGTAAAGTTTTCTCTCTTCAGTTTTTTATCATGCCCCAACAGACTACTTTCTTTTTTTTTTTTTTTTTTTTTTTTTTTTTAAAAAAACGGAACACCTTTTTTAAATTTAAAACCCTTTAAAAGTTTTAATAATTCCCAGCGATCCCCCAAAACTTAGGTGAAATTTTAAAACTTTACAAAATACTTGTGGGGATGATCTCTGGAAACAAAAGGAAAATTCCCTTTTTTTTTAAATCAAAAAAAAACTTTCCCGGGTTTAAACGTTACGAAAGGGGGTTATTTTATTACTTTAAAAATACTTTTTTCCTTTCAAATTTGTAAAAGCCAGTAATTTACTTGAAAAAGCGTCAGAGGAAATTTGACCGCTTTTTTTAAAAGGGGGTTTTTTTTAAACGATGAAATAAAATGTATGGTTTTTTTAAAGGGGATACGGGAAGTATCACCGGGCTTACTGGATATCAAAAATTTTAGTAAAATACTGCAAAAACCAAATTTCAAATATTCAAAAAGTGAAAATGTGGTTAGAATAATGCCATGTAAAAGTGCAGGGATACACAGAATAGCTTAAAAAATAACTTGAACTTTTAAAATTTTTTGGGTTCAAAAAAAAGATGTAAATTTTTTTTTGTTAAGAAACAAAAAAGTGGGCCCAAATTGTGAATGGAAAAAAATTTTAAATTTGGAAAAATTTTAAAAAATTTTTTAAAAAAAATAAAAAACTGAAAAGTGGGCGGGCAAAATTAATTTGGCCCCCCCTTAAATTTTAAAACTTTGTTTGAGGCCCCCCTTTTGGGTGCCCATTAAAAAAGCTGCAAGTCACTTGGGTATGTCCCCCTATCAGTTTTTGCCCCATTTGAAGGGGACTGAAATTCTTGCCCCTTTTTTCCCCTTTGGCGCACAGCTGGAAACTTTAGTGAGGGTTTGGGTGGAGAGTTTTTTGTGAAAAAAGCAGTTTTTTCCCGCTCTTTCCACAGATTCTCGATTGGATTCAGGTCTGGACAGTGACTTGGCCATTCTAACACCTGGATACGTTTGTGAACCATTCCATTGTAGATTTTGCTTTATGTTTGGGGTCATTGTCTTGTTGGAAGATAAATCTCTGGCCCAGTCTCAGTTCTTTTGCAGACTCCAACAGGTTTTCTTTCAGAATGGTCCTATATTTGGCTCCATCCATCTTCCCATCAATTTTAACCATCTTCCCTGTCCCTGCTGAAGATAAGCAGGCCCAAACCATGATGCTGCCACCACCATGTTTGACAGTGGGGATGGTGGGTTCAGGGTGATGAGATGCATTGCTTTTACACCAAACATATCGTTTTGCATTGTGGCCAAAAAGTTCGATTTTGGTTTCATCTGAGCAGAGCCCCTTCTTTCACATGTTTGGTGTCTCCTAGGTGGCTTATGGCAAACTTTAAATGAGACTTTTTATGGATATCTTTGAGAAATGGCTTTCTTCTTGCCACTCTTCCATAAAGGCCAGATTTGTACAGTGTACGACAGACTCTCCCACCTCAGCTGTAGATCTCTGCAGTTCATCCAGAGTGATCATGGGCCTCTTGGCTGCATCCCTGATCAGTCTTCTCCTTGTTTGAGATGAAAGATTAGAGGGACGGCCGGGTCTTGGTACATTTGCAGTGGTCTGATACTCCTTCCATTTCAATATGATCGCTTGCACAGTGCTCCTTGGGATGTTTAAAGTTTGGGAAATCTTTTTGTATCCAAATAACTTTAAACTTCTCCACAACAGTATCACGGACCTGCCTGGTGTGTCCCTTGGTCTTCATGATGCTCTCTGCGCTTTAAACAGAACCCTGAGACTATCACAGAGCAGGTGCATTTATACGGAGACTTGAGTACACACAGGTGGATTATATTTATCATCAGTAGTCATTTAGGACAACATTGGATCATTCAGAGATCCTCACTGAACTTCTGGAGTGAGTTCGCTGCACTGAAAGTAAAGGGGAAGAATAATTTTGCACACCCCACTTTTCAGTTTTTTTTTTTTTTTCTTTAAAACAAGTTTAAAATATCCAATAAATTTCGGCCTACTTCACAATTGTGTCCCACTTGTTTTCTTCAGCAGGGACAGGGAAGATGGTTAAAATTGATGGGAAGATGGATGGAGCCAAATACAGGACCATTCTGGAAGAAAACCTGTTGGAGTCTACAAAAGACCTGAGACTGGGACGGAGATTTATCTTCCAACAAGACAATGACCCCAAACAAAGGAAAATCTACAGTGGAAGGTTAACAAATAACCGTCTCCAGGTGTCAGAATGACCAAGTCACAGTCCAGACCTGAATCCAATCGAGAATCTGTGGAAAAAGCTGAAAACTGCTGCTCACAAACACTCTCCACCCAACCTCACTGAGCTCCAGCTGTTTTCCAAGGAAGAATGGGCAAGAATTTCAGGCTCTCTATGTGCAAAACTGATAGAGACATACCCCAAGCAACTTGCAGCTGTAATTGTAGCAAAAGGAGGCGCTACAAAAGTTTTAACCTAAGGGGGCGAATAATTTTGCACGCCTCACTTCTCAGTTTTTAATTTTTTACAAATGTTTAAAATGTCCAATAAATTTCGTTCCACTTCACAATTGTGTCCCACTTGTTGTTGACTTCACAAAAAAAAAATTTAAATGTTATATCTTTATGTTTGAAGCCTGAAATGTGGCAAAAGGTTGAAAAGTTCAAGGGGACCGGATACTTTTGCAGGGCACTATACATCATCTTTAAAGGGGGTTGTCTTTGCATGCTGTTATACAGAGTCACAGCCAGCTTCAGGCTCACACTTCCTGGTTAGGCTGTGGGTGGTTTTATATATGGTTCATATCAGCTCTGCTATTTCTGTTACTATGATATGAGCACAAGAGGTATACAATCCGTAGTGAACAAAGCTGCAAAGTTCTAAGGATTACAACTTGTCATTAACTTAAATAAACAAGCTCCTGTGCTAAAGATCAGACTATTCAGGGAGTGACCATAGTCAGAGAGGGTAGCTGGATCAGTTAGATAAAAGAAAGAGCAGGGAGATGTGGTTGGTAACTAAGAGAAACTTGTGTACACAAGCAGTAGATAAAATATCCTTTCATCGCCAGAACAAAGAAAAATCAAAACAGCAATTTATTTGGTAATAGTCTTCATTTACATTTCCCTACATTTTAAAAGCTGGTGGAAAAACCCTTTTAAAAGCACTAAATAGATCAAACAATATAAAAACAATGAGGAAAAATTATACAATCAAAATAGGGTCATAAAACTACATCCATAAATTCATATACACAGAATAGACGTACCAATATAAACTAAAGCCACACAAGTAAAGGCTGTACACAATGAGTAATTCAATCCACAGAACAGAAGTTATGACATAGGTTTCACGGTGAATGACAGACATAGTGAAGGGTATGTCTAGGCTAGTATTAAAGTATTGAATGGGGACAAGATTCATTGGGGTTATAATGGAATCACTGTAGCAAGGCATTCCAACAAGTCACGGTCACTTCGGAGAAGAGTTAGCATTGTGTTACTACCACCCAACGTTGATCTTATTAAGGCTCTAAACTGAAATAGCTCATTTCACATTCCTGTGACTACGGTCATTACAGGAACACTATTTTGAACAGCCATTTGTTCCCTAGTTACAAAACTACCTATCATATCTGAATGTTTCCTGTAAAGAATGATGTGTAGTCTGATAGACAGGTGGAACAGGAGAAATAGGCTGAAAGGTAGCGCCTGTCATTTTCTATTCCTAGCCATCGACACTCCAATAAAACAATTGTAAGCGCTCTAACATACAGTAGAGCATGGCATTTTGCTTGGTCCATCTTTACAACGGCCATCATTTTCAAAGCACGGCTAACGTTAATCTTTAGCTATTTTCTGTCATGTAAGTAAAAAAAAATATTTAGAGAAGAATTTTAGTCTTTTCAAGTTAGTAAAGGCTGCTTAATCAGATGTGATCAGCAGAAGAGATGGAAGTAATGGAGAGTGAGCAACACAGCAAGCAAGGAGGCAGCTTCCAGCCCTGAAGCAAACAAACTAAGCAGAAAGTCTTGCAGAAAGCAATGCAGTATGCATGTACATCAAGCAGGGTAACGGAGCGCAAGGTGAACAGGACAGTGACACAGAAGCTCTCCCACCTCACACGACATTCTGCAACACATTATGCTACATTGTCCTGACATTACATTACTAAGAGCATGCGAGAAAGACGGTTTACAGGCTTAACCACAACAGAGTACAAAAAATGCATTCCTATTACAGAGAAACATCTAGGGGCTCACTTACAAAAACATAGAACTCAACTGAGAATGTTTCACAGTTAAAGGGGTTGTCTTACTACATTGATTCATCTTACCTCAGTCCTGTTTTCTTGGTTTCACTTTGAATTCAGGGGTGTATTTACTGGATACTACTAGGCTGCAGTAGAAGCCAGGTCTGTAGCTATAGTAACCAGTGCTGGCAGCCTATCATGAGAGATCAAACAGGTCTATAGCTATAGCGACCTGAGGAGCTGATGTAGACCATACAAGAGGGGATATCTCAGAATAGGTAGGACACTGATAATGGACACATATTGCAAAGTGACTTGTTTTTGCAAGATCTTTAACACAAAAAGCAATCCTTGTAGTGAGACAACCCCTTTAATTCAGAATCAGAGTCCTATGCACATGGGTTCTGTGAGATAGATGGAAGTGTAGTACATGGTCTACTTCTATTTAGTTATCAACTGTGACCGACTTTGTGCAGTAGTCATAAGTTGCTCTGGGAAAATATATGTATTTTTTTTTTTAGAAGTCACAAAATCGGCTTCCTCTTTTTAGGCTTTGTCTACACTGCACTGACTTTTGGTCGGATTTTTAAGCGGATTCAGTATGTAGAATCTGCAAAAATCTGACTGTAACCAGTGCCCTTAGACCACGATAGAAAATCCAAGCTGTAGTCTACACAGCACGGATTTTATATTACCCGATTTCTAAACCGACAGTTCATAGAACATGTTCTATAATCCGCTGTATTATGTCGGATTCTAGTACAGTTCGATACACTGGGTCGGCCAAAATCCAACCATGTTTTTGCCGCAAACCCATGCAAAAACTCATTTTAACATTGCCGTGTAGACATAGCCTTACATTTACCGCTGCAGCCAGTTTTGACCTCCCTGACAGACTCATTTTTGAAATCTGACATGTAAAAATTCGTGCGAGAATAACTTTTGACACTTATCTAGCCATGTGATTCAGGGACTGTTTATTCGCGACACTGTGCTTTAAATTAGGAAGAAATTTTGGTTCTTACAATCCGTGTTTATTTGTGAAAAATATCAAAATGGCGGGAAAATTTTGAAAAACTTGCCATTTTCAAAATTCAAACATTTTTGAATGTAAAAGATAGATGCTAGTTATAAACTATTTTGTGTGGAAAAACTATCATATGTCTACTGTAGGTTGTCATCATGTCTTTATTTTTTTATGACAATGGGGAACTTGGAAATTTAGTGGTAATTTTCACATTTTCAAGAAATTTTGCAACAGATGTTTTAGGCACCAGTCCAGTTTGGACGTGGTTTTGAGGGGCCTCTACGTTAAATACCGGCAAAAATGACTCCATCTAAGAAATTAAACCCCTTAAAGTATTTAAAACAAGATTTAGGAAGTTTATTAACCCATTAGGTGTTTCACAGAAATTAAAGCAAAGTTTTTTTTTTTTCCGATTTTCAATTTTTATCCATTATTCACTAGAACATCGTAGATGTGACCAGGGAAATGCAACTTAATTTTGATTACCCCAATTCTGCTGCTTTTAGAGATATCCCATATGCACTATTTGGCTCACCACAAGTCTTAGAATAGAAGAACAACTTACTGGACTTTGGGGTCATTTTCCTTACGATTTTCTGTAGGCGCCATTAAGGGTTTGTGAATAACCTAAGGTGTTAAACGTAATAAACACCCCATAATGGAAACTACATCCCACAGGTGTTTCACAAATTTTTTTTTTTAAGCACTCGGCTGTTTTAGTGGAAAAAATTTTTTCCAACAATCTGCAATTTTAGCTGAAAAGGTTTCATTTTTTTCATTTCAAGTTCAGCAAAACCCTTTATGTGGGTATAAACAGCTGTTTTGTCGCACGGTAGGGCATACAAGGGAGGGAGCATTATTTGGCTTTTGGAAAGCAGATTTTGGTGGGTGCTATGTCGCATTTGCAAAGCCCCTAAAGTACCAAAACAGGTGAAACCTTCCAGAAATCACCCTCTCTTGGATTCAAAACCTCTCATGGATCTCATCTAGGGGTGTATTGTACATTATGGGCGCACATGTTTTCCACAGTTTCTTTAGCACTGGGCCATGGAAATGGGGGGAGGGGAGGAAGAATGCAGCGCCGCCATTGTTTTTGGGCTTTAGTTTTACAGCGTTCATAGTGTGGCATAAGTGACACGATAACTTTACTATGCGGGTCGGAACAATTACCGTTATATAAATTTTATGTAGTCTCATAGCCATAACTTTTTTATTTTTCTGTATATGGAGAGAATTAAGGGACTGTTTTTTGCAGGATGCGTTGATGTTTTTACTGGTATCATTATGGGGTGCATATGACGCTTTTAGGGCATGTCCCCAAGGCTCGGGTTTTCGGCTGGTTTTTCAGCTGGTTTGCGGTTTTTTAGACCGCCTGAAAAACCGGCCGAAAATTAGCACAATTGTGCTCTATGGAAAACCCGTGGCGGCAAAACATTGAACAAGCACCATCTTCTGTCCGAAAACCGGACGGAATCTGTGCTTCTCAATGGGAGGGCTCTTCTCCGCTCATCGCAGAGAAAAGCCGGCCGTGGGGACGGGCACAAAATAGGACAAATACCGGCCGGTATGCCGTGGGAATGCGCCCTTATCAAGGTTTTTGTGAGGTGTTTCGAACAAAATACAGCAATCCTGGTAGTGATTATTATTTTTATTTTTTACAGCGGTCACAGTGCGGTATAAATGACATGCTAGCTTTACTCAGCAGGTCAATACAATTACAGCGATACACAATTTGTTTTTTTTATGTTTTACTGCTTTTAAACAATAAAAACAAAACACTCTTAATCAAAAAGGAAGGCATGTTTTTGGCATGAGAGCTGTAACTTTTTTATTTTTTTTGTGTACGGCGCTGTCTAGTGGCTTGTTTTTTTGTTGGATTAGCTGACATTTTTATTGTTATTTTTTGGGGGACAAGAGTTTTTGATTGCTTTTAAATCCGTTTTTAGAAGATAGAGTGAAGAAAATAATGCACCCGTAGTTTTTTTTTTAATTTTTAATATCCCTCACTGTGCAATATAGCTGACAATTTAGTTTTACTCTGTGGATCGATAAGATTATTGCGATACCCAATTTATGTAGTTTTTTTATGCTGAAGCACTTTAAAAAAGTGTCTTTATTCTGTAAAATAATATGTATGCATTGCTATCTTCTGATAGCCATAACTTTTTTATTTTTTGTATACAGAGCTGTGTAAGGGCTTTTTTTGCGGGATGAACTGATGTTTTCATTGGTTGGCATTTATAGGACTATCACTTTTTTATTCCACGCTGCAGGATGAACTCAAATCCCCCAAAAAGTTTTTTTTTTTTTTTTTTTACGGTGTTCACCAAGTGTGTTAAATAATGAGATTTAAAGGGGAGATCGTTACACACACAGTGATACTAAATATGTGTAATTTAATTTTTTTTATTTTTACTATTCCTCATAGGGGACTTGTATCAGTGATCTTCAGATTACTGTTACAATGGAGAACAGTACACAGTAGCACTGCTGTGTACTGGTCTCCATGGCAAATGTCAATCACTATGCCAGGACATGCCCACAGGGCATGGCAGGGCATAGTGACGTCATGTGCAGCCTTAACTGCCGCGATTAATCATGACAGTAAAATGGTTAATCGTCCACTGTAATATACCTCTGGTCCCATGCTGCAATCTTGCGAGCCCCACTTGTGAACTTGCACGATCCTCATAACTTACCCATATGTCAAACTGCAGGAACCTTTTTCCGACCATGACATATGGGTATGTCAAATGTCGGTAAAGGGTTAAAAAGACAATGGTTAGTAGACCACTTACTTATGACAGTCAGCCCCCAGGTTACGTACAAGATAGGTTTGTTTTGAAATTAAATTTATAAGTCAATTAAAGTGGGTTTTTTAAGCTTTGGTATAGGTAAGGGTTAACACTTTTTTAATCTTTGTGCCCCTGTTTAGAAGACTTCATCTCACATGCACGTGAACACTGTGGCCTATGATTGGCTGCATCTTTCACGTGAACAATAAATGTTCAAAGCTACAACCGGGATCACCACTACGGAACAGCAGCATCCAGGAGGAAAGCAGGAGTCTTCTCTTCTATTTTCCATCATGCCCCGACAGACGAATGAGCATTCTCAACTGCCGGAACCCCTTTATAGGAAAGTGTCCCACACTAAACTGCCAGCACCATGTTATTTCTTGTTCTAACAATGTTACATATTTGTTCTTTTATAAACCCGCAGAAGAGACATAGTAACTAACGCTTACCATTAGCTTTGACAGGCTGTTCATGGGTGTAGTCTGTCTGGATGGTAATCATGCTATTACAGTGCGGCCGACATAAAATTTAGCTTTTGAAATCTAGCACGCACTCCATTCAGTCCTGTCCATACACTAGAACTAGAAGAAAGAATAATGGAGTCCTCACCACACTGATAGCTGCAGCAGAGTCATCACCAACCTATCTGCAGGTTATAAAAGAGCGTGTATAACACATAAATGAGAGGAATAACGTGGTGGCAGTTTATTGTGGGAAATGCCAAGGACAGATACCCTTTAATTTTAGGGTTTTCATATTTTCAGGAAGGAACTTTCACCATTGTTTTGGTTATTTTACCCCTTTTTTTTTTTAAATTTGGGAGCTCGTTCTTCTCTAGTGCTGTCCCAAGGAAAATAACCAAGTAAGTATTTCCATGCTTCCTTTCTCAAAGCGTGGCAGAGTCCCTGCAAAAATGAAATTTATTTTAAGACAGACTTTATTCATCCAGCGATAAAAATGATGATGGTAAATGGCTATAATAAACTTTAAAAAGTCATGATATCACATCAGACAGCGACATAATCCATGAAGACTACACTGTGTAATGCCAACATTTCAGAATTTTACATTTGTTTCCATTTTTTGAACTAAGACTTTGTGTACAGAGCATTTCTGACAGATTACTGCTCCCTTGGATGCAAAGGCTGCAGCGCACATCAGAGTGTGCCCATGTTGTAAAGAGATTACAAGGAGCGCTTTGAGATAAAAGGAGGTCAATAAGAACAGGATTCTAACAGTTTACGATTGGCATTTTGGATGCAATAAAAGCACATCATTCTGTATTTGTAAAACCGACCAAATTCTGGAAAAACACATTTACCAACTCAAGAAACTATGATTACGTTATGATCAAATACAAAAAAGTTTTGTGCCTATCAAATTTAAAGAACGTCTGACAGAGACAAAAGAAAATAGTCCCTACAATGTACCAAGCAGTAGAAATTAAATGTAGACAAGAATCAAAGATCAGGGAAATAAACATGCAGCATTAAAACAGACTTGCGGAAAGGAACAACCAAGTCCCTGATTCAATCCACGATAAGTGTCAGAAGCAACACACTGCTTTAACTCACATCAAGACGGCATACAACCTATTTCACTGCATGCACAAGTTTCCATCCACACAAAATAAAACGCACTATATTAAATGTGAAATAAAGAAATATGCGGAAATGTAAAAAAGTAAAAAAATCTACACATCTTTAGCACTGCTGGATTGTAGCCAACCGATATAAACATATCACGTTATTTTAACCACATGATAAAAAAAAAAGTGAAGGGGAAGAGATAAAAAAAAAAAAATTACAAGGATAATGAATAAAGTTTTAAGGCCCCCCACAGGGGCCCCCCCGCAAACATTTAAGCGGTGAGAAAAATTATAGGTTTTAGAATACAATGAATAATAAATAATATTTACAGCGTTACAGACAAATTTATGGTTCTGGGACAACCATTGTATGTTGAAACCACAACTCTATGGAAATCTGGTAATTAGTTCTATGGCCCCAAAATATGACCTCAACATAATACAGAATGAAGGTTAAAAAGAATGAAACAGATAACTTATACAGATAAGGGCCCTTTACATAGAATTTAAAAAGAGCCGCTGGAAAAAATTTTTTTTTTTGGGCCCCCTTTTTTTAAATTTTTTTAAAAAAAAAAAAAAAAAACCCCCCCAAAAAAAAAATTTAAAAAAAGAATTTTATTGGGGGGAAAAAAAAAAATTTTCCCCCCCCAAAAAAATTTTTTCCCTTTTTTCCCCCTTTTTTTTGGGGTTTTGGGGCCCAAAAAACCCCCCAAAGGGGAAATTTTTGGGGGGTTTTTAAAAAAAAAAGGGCCCCCCCCCAATTTTTCCCCCGGGGGGCCCCCAAAAAAAGGGGGTTCCCTTTCCCTTTTCCCCCCCCCTTTTTTTTTTGGGGAAAAAACCCCGGGGGCCCAAAAAAAAAATTTACCCTTTTTTTTAAAAAAGCAAAAAATTTTAAAAAATTCCCCCGGGGGGCCCCCCTTTTTTAAAAAACCCCCTTTAAAAGGGGTTTTTTTTGGGGTTTTTTTTCCCTTTTTTCCCCCCCAAAAAAAAAAGGGTTTTTTTTTTCAAATCTTTCCTTTTAAAAAAAACCCCTTTAAAAAATTTTGGGGGGGTTTTTTTTTTTTTAAAAAAATTTAAATTTTTAAGGGGGGTTTTTTTTTTAAACCCCTTTTTTTCCCCCCCCCGAAAAATTTTTTTTTTTTTTCCCCCAAATTTTAAAAAAAAAAAAGGGCCCCCCAAAAAAGGTTTTTTAAAATTAAATTTTGGGAAAATTTTTTTAAAAAAAAATTTAAAATTTTGGGGGGGTTTTTTTTTTTTTTAAAAAAAATTTTTTTCCTTTTTCTTTAAAAAAATTTTTTAACCTTTTGGTTTAATTTTCCCTTTAAAACCCCTTTTTTTTTTAATTTTTAAAAAAAATTTTTAAAATTTTTTTTTTTCCCCCCCAAAACCCCCTTTTTTTTCCCCCAAGGGGCCAAATTCCCCTTTTTTTTGGGGGAAAAATTTTTTTTTTTTAAAAAACCCCCCCTTTTTTTTTTTTTTTTTTTTTAAAAAAAAAAATTTTTTTTTTTCCCAAAAAAACCCCAAAAAAATTTTTTTTTCCCCCTTTTTTGGGGGGGCTTTTTTTTTTTTAAAAATTTTTTTTTTTTTTTGGGGGGAAAAAAAATTTTTTTTTTTTTTTTGGGGTTTTAAAAATTTTTTTTTTCCCCTTTTTGGGGGGGGGGCCCCCCCCCCCCCCGGGGGGTTTAAAACCCAAACCCCAAACAAAAATTTTTTGGGGGGAAAAGGCCCCCCAAAAGGGGAAACCGCCGGGGGGGAAAGGGGCCCCAAAACCCCCCCCCCCCGGGGGGGGGGGGGCCGGTTCCCCCCCCAAAAACCCCTAAATTAAACATGCATCAGATTGTTGTCCTGCTAGAAACTATGTCCCCCTTCATACTCATAGTACCGAGTGTTGAAGTAAGTCATTTTGGGGGGACCCACATAGAGCTCCACTGGGTCCCCATCATCCGGTCAAGTCTCCAACTTTTTTGGGCTGTGAAACTCCTATATCCTCAAATTTCCTCAGGTTTCCTCCACCAAACCCTGACATTTTCTTCAATTTCTTGATCTGTTAGCCCCCTTTTCCCTTGATTCTTCCAAACCCCTTCGCACCCATCACAGCCAGGTCTAAGGACTGTCATCTAATCGCTCCAAATCACCAATCTTCCATTTTTCATACTTTTTTGCGAAATCTTTGCCGATGCTTCTTATGATGAGATTGAGGTCGAGGCTTCTTCACCTTTTTTGGGCCTCTTTCCCAATTGTGAAATCTGTTGCAGGGAGTTTGATCTATCTTAGGCCTCGTTCACAGGCTTATCTCCGCTATTGGCCCCGTATGCGCCCGGATTTGCCTTCAGTAGGCCCAATCCGCGGCAGCAATACTAATCCACTGCCTCTTTTAAAAGTGGAATCCTCGCTCCCCCCGCCGGCGAATCCCCCCGGGGGGGAGAAAGTGACATGCACATTTTTTACGGCGCACGCGGGAAAACAATGCCATTGCTGGGGGCCGGGAGCACGCCCCGGCCGCGTCCGGCCCCCGCCCCCACCCCTTATTCACGGGGGGTTTTCGCCCGGAAAACTGTCACTTACCCCCCCTCGGGGTATTTGCCGAGCAGGGAGAGGAGACGTAATCCTATTCTCTAGGAAAATGGGGATTACCGTAATGACTAGGGGGGTTCCAGCCGTAATTTTTCACACTCCGGTCGTAATTACGGACGAAATACGTCCAATTTTAAGCCTGGAAAAATAGCCTTTCAAACAATGAGCCACCTCCACTGCCGGGGTTTTGCATTAGAACGATAGACCTTGGGACCCACCCGTTGACTCTGATATTTTGCCTGGGGGTCCACCTCTTGGGTTTCGAAGGAGGTGGATTAATTTTATTTCTTTCCCAAAGTCATCGCCCCATCATGCAGTTTGGCAATTTTCTTGGCAGAGACCACTATCGATGAGCTGGACGATGCGGTTTCTCTTTTCTTGGGAAACTTTGTTCATGGCTGCTCGAACCAGTTAACTTTCGCATGGGAATCAGCCTAATAACACACTGAGCTATTAGGGAATGTGAGAATAGGTTGTAATTTGTAGTATACAAAAAGAAAAAGATCATCCCACCACCGAGAGCAAAACAGTAACAATGTAGTTACATGATAAAAATCTGCAGAACTAAGTATATGCTAAATAGTTGCAGGTCAAAGTTAAGTATGAGATAGCCAAGATGATTGTCTGTAAAATGATGGTAGTCTCACGTTGAAAGCTGCAGTACATGGTGAGATATGGAGCCCGAAAGTCAAAAGTTCAAAACACTGTTACCCTTTTGTTTGTCGGTATAAAATATGTTTATCGGATACAACTTTAGAACACAAAAAAACTTCTAAGTCTAAGATGTTTGTGTGGTGAATTCTGCAGGGATGAGTTGAGTCTGGGAGAAGTCATCATGACTGTCTGGAGCGTATGAAGAAGAAAGGGGAAAGAAAACTCATGAGAGAAGAGAACAATTCACTAAAGGAGAGAACGATTCATCAGATAAGAAGGCTCCTGTCAGTCCCTGAATGTCAGGTTATTTTGTTTGTGTGTTGGATCAGTGCTGTATTCACTAATGTATGATGGTGACCTGATGACAGACAGCTGTGTGAGACAGACAGCTGTGTAAGACTGATGAGTGAGACAGATACATGAGACAGACAGATGTGACTCTTTAGACAAATCAAACCAAAGTATAAACCTCTGTGACATCACCCCTACTCTACTGCAAAACAGTAATTCTCTGTTTACACTAACATAATGCCGCTTGATCCAAAAATAAAACTTGTTTCCACCAACTACTGACATACATAAATTTAAGGTTTATACTTCAGCGTTTGGCACTTCCCTAACTAGGCAGCAGGATCTTGGAGTTATGTTAGACAGATCTGTATTTCACTTCCTACATTTAAAAACTTGCACCTCAAAAACCCTTTCCAGAATCCCTTTTCTTATGAGGAAAACCGCCAATAATCTTATTGTTACCCTGATACGTTCTCTTCTTGATTACTGCAATTCTTTACAAATTGGTATTTTTTTCTCTAAATTCTCCAATCTATCCCCAATGTAGCAGTCAGGCTCATCTTTCTGTCCAACTGCTCACTGGTTGTCCATTTACCGTAGAATACAATCTAAACATATCAGTCTTAGCCTCAAAGCTCTCCACAGTGCTTCACCTTCCTACATCTTCTCCCTAATCTTTGTCTACCACCCCACAAGGGCTCGGTGTCCTGCAACAATCTAAGAATAACTTCATTGATAAGCTTAACCTTAAATTTTTGCCTTTAAAACCAATATCTTGAAATCAGATGGATTTTCCCAAGGTTTTACATCTGTTCTAAAGAAATCTTTTTAGGCAGTATTAGTACATTCCCTAATCTGTTTCCCTTCCTTTTTACCACCCTGACCATTATTTAGCAGTACCCCCCAAAACTTCATATCTGTACATTAATACTGGGTGGATGACCAGCTCAGCCATTTTTATGTGTACTACTCTATTTATATAAAAAAAAAATGGCTAGAATGCTGTACAAATCAAACATTTTTTTTACCTTCAGTATCATCCTTATTTCTTTACAGCCCGTTAGCTTTGATTGTGTAAATTGTTAATCTGTTACTTTATGCTGTCTCATTTTATCTATGTGTACACCCTATACCATAAAATGCTGCAAAATATGTTGGGGCTATCAAAATAAAGATGGCGACTTCCTGTTCCTGCCCCAGCATGTAAGAACACACAGTGCAGCAGCTCTCTACATCGGGACCCTAATTAGCTACATAACTGCTTCAATATCGGCACATCGCATGTGCACTGTGCAGGGGACATACCAGAGAGTGGTCACAGTTAATTGCAGGCTCTCTGACTCTGCTTGCGGGAGAAGAGCTTTACAGCACGGAGACCTGCTGAGGTGAAGACATACTTCCTGAGCCTGACACTGCAAGGTTTGTGAAGAGCAAGGACCTGCTGCGCCGGGATCAGGAGATAAAGCCTCTCTCCTGTCGGCAATCACCCCCCCCCGCGCTCCTTGATTGATCTCCTCTCCTCTACAAGTGGCTGACAGCCCCGTTCATAAGAAGCATTTCTCCAGTGTACAGCTGACCCTCCCACCCCCTTCCCTCCCCTTCCCACACCCCCCCCCCCTCTAGAGCAGGAAGTGACGCAGGCCGGCGGGCTCCCTCACTGAAACCCACCCCCCTCCCCCCTGCTACTGCCTAGGAACTGTATCACAGCAGCACAGCTGCTGACAGCCCCTGGGCCCTCCATGTCAATATAAGGATAGGATGCTCTTTATATACATATCTATCCCTAACTGGACTGCTGCCTCAACCTGGTCATACCTGCTGGGCTCTGCAGACTCCCTACCAACTTCCTGATTCTTCCCCTCATCTGCCCGCGGGGGTGACTCCACTGACTGTTTCATGTCTTCATCTCTCACATAACACAGCCTCAGATCCATCTGTTTTAAGCTGTGGCGACATCTAGTTGTGGCCGAGCAAAGTGCAACTTACCACAACTGCAGTTTTCATAGACTCTGAATCTCTTCTTCTATTCTCATTCCTCGGATGACGCTTCGTCCCAAACAATGGCAAAAGCAAGCGAATAAGACTCAAAAGGGCGCTAAATCTGAGCTCATATCACCGACAACTGCAGTAACAGCAAGCCAAGTAATGTTGAGACTGTACATAATCGCTGAGAACCCACCGCCAACTCTTCTCCTTCTAACCCTGCCGCCACTACTGCAACCTGCCTCTGATAACACTATGGCTACGATGAGGCGCAGATAGATGACTCATGGTGGACTATAAAAAATTGGCCATTGTGTGTGGCCCAGAAGATGGCTCCAATATCCAGAGACATTGCAGCGACGATCTCCGCTACAGTCACGGCCAGTTTGTCAAAAATCCGAACGATATCAACAGCAGGCCTGAGCGCACCGATGACCACGAACAGCGCCTCCAAGAGCTGAGAACGACTGGACTCTCACCAACCGCACCCTGTCCCAACTTGCGCTACTGACAACCAGGGCACTCAGATGAAGTGGACGACTTGATAACCGTCTCGCCGCAACAACCTGCGACTGATCGGGATTTCCATAGTCGGTGAGCAAAGAGATCTACATTCCCTTGTGTGAGTGCCTACTGCCAAACTCTTAGGGCTTGCCCCCACCATGGAGAGTGGAGAGAGCCCAATAGAATCGGCCCAGACCTGCGATCCCGTGACTCCTCAGCCAAGCAGGACCACAACTGCACCTATCTCTGAGAGAACGCCCACAGTCCATTGATTGTCAAATACTTGGACTTTAAAATGACAAAGTCAGCACTCCGAGCCTTTAAAAATCTCAAGCAGCCGCTGGAAATAAAGTGACATAAGGAATTCTTATATTTGGAGATTTCTCCTGTGGGAGGTGGCCAAGCGACGTTGAGCTTTTCTCATCACTGTTATAACGGCCTCTACCGCCAACACATAAGTTCGCCCTCACCAATCCTGCCTACTCTGGCGAATCTATCACCAGATGGATCCCTGTCAGCTTCCATCCCCAGAAGAAGCTTCAAGGAACTCTGAGACACCTTCTTAACTACAGTCAGAGATAGTGGAGGCCTCTTCCCGGATTTCTAACGCCTAAAAGAAGAGCAACTCCAGAGACTGGTCCAGAGACTTACCGCCAAAATCACCTCCTTTGGGAGAAATTTCACCTTAAGGAACAACGCTCCCCGTTCTGCTTGGCGTGCAGGACCCTCAGTAACCTGAACATTCTCTGCAACCTTATCCTTATTCATTGGGCAGCCTCCGCATTGTTAACTTGTCTTTTTGCTCAAGTCATACTCACTTGGCTAAACTTGTTATTACGGTCCAATACTTTAATATTTGTAAGTTTTTGATACATTTGATAATGATATAGCCCGTTCCACACGAAATTGCCTTACACATTATGGGTCCCGGTGGGGGGCATTTGCACTATTGCCTACTTTACTTCCCTCTCTACATGTTGGAAGTAAGAAAGTCCAATAGCACATTGGCATTGGCAGGTATGTTTGGTTTTTTGGGTTCCGCCCAATGGTGCTTTGTTTTTTTTCTGTTCTGTTTTGGTACCTTCTTGTTTTTGTCTGTACTGTGTTTTAGTAGGTCGGATGCAATGCTGTGGGATGTGCAACGGTCTTCTATCCCTGGTGGTGAGTCCATTTTCCTTCATTCACTTGCTCCTGCTATAATTCTTTGTCACTTATCTTTATGCAAGTAACATCGTGGAACGTTAAGGGACTGCGTCTCCTAAAGAATTATGATTCTACGTCACCTCAAAAATTAAAAACAGACATACGCCCTCCTTCAGAAACTCACTTGGATGAGGGGGATTTCAGCAGGCTTAAGCGCCTTTGGGTGAGCTCTGTTCTGGGCTCTCCATCCATTAATAGGAAAAATGGTGTAATTATCCTCATCCATAAAAAATCTCTCATATTCTCTTTTATCTCCACCCATGATAGGAGGGCCGCTGGATTCATATATCCATTTGAAAGTCTCAGGAAGTTATTTCATCTATAATATCTACGGTCCTCATGCCAACCAGGGTCTTTCTATAAAACCCCTGGCAGACCAGTTATCTATTGGACCCTGAACCTCTTAAAATTGTGGAGGGGAATTTTAACTGGTGGTTAATTCCCAGAAGAAAGAAAATACGGTCCATGATAGCTCTCCCCGTATCCGCTATCCCCATGACACCCACATTTGGCAAATTTTTATTTCAGACTCATTTGGTTGATACGCGGAGGTCTCCCTCATACTGATGGAAAGGGAATATTCCTTTTTTTCCCATCCTCACAATTCATGGTCCCGTATTGATTATATTCTACTCTCCCCAAATCCATGCAAAGGGTGGATCACTGTGATTTAAGGATTTAGTTTATTTCAGAGCATGCACCTCTGTCCTCCAAACTTGTCAGACGCGCGCCAAGGGTACAGATTACCTCTGGAGAGTCCGTCTTACCTATTAGTGGGACGAAGGACTTTTGCTAATATCCTCCGAGGGTGGTGGATGCAATTTTTTACAAGACAACCCGTAGGAGAGGACGAGCCATCTTACTTTGGAAGAGATCAAAGCGGGTCATTTATGAGGCCACTTTGATTGCCTACACTAACACGAACCCCGCACCCGTCGGAAGTGGATTTGCGGATCAAATTAGTTTGTTGAGTGAGAGCTTAGCAATCTTACACAGATTTTCTCTCCGAAAAAAAAAACCAACTCCTTCAACCAAACTCCAATGGTCTACCATTAAAAAAAAAAAAAAAGAAAGTTGAGCGGGCTGGAGTATCAGAGAGTGTCCCGGCGACCCGGAGGTCTCTAATTATTCAGATTTGGAACAAGCCGGGGCGGCTTTAGCCAATTTTGTCTAAGGGGATTAACTCTAGTTCCAATACTATGCATTGAAGGACTCATGCGGGAATATGCCAATATTCTGCAACTGCTATTAATAATGTCCAACGTAGTTCTATGACCATTTTGTTGTATATTCACCAGAAACCTCCATGACAGGGACCCCTCAGACTGCTTGGCCGTCATCTCTCCCCTCCCTTTCTAGAGGCAGATAGGACAATCTAACCAACCCGTCAAGATGAAGAAATCTCTAGGTTATTTAAGAACTTGGGTAATAATAAAGCCCCCGGCCCCGATGGCTTCTCAGAGAATCTACAAGACTTCTTAATCCTGAAAGTCACTCCCTTCTAACACCGACTCTAATCTATTTCTGACTCACACTTCCAACCCGCAACATATGAACACGGCTTTTATAAAAGTTTTACCGAAGCCAGGGAAGGACGTGTCTCTCCCCTCCTCGTACCGCCCAAATTTCATAATAAATTTGACTTAAAAATTATTTCTAAGGTGTTGGCGTGACAGGCTGGCACCTCTATTTCCCTGTCTCACACAACATTAGCCCTCAACAGACTGAATTCGTTAAGGGCAGAGCAGCGTCTCTAAAATTCGGAAAATCATTACTGGTCCCTGATGAGAACAAATGTAATCCGGGGCATCAACCATCGCCAGCTTGTCCTGTCCATTGATGCGAAAAAGCGTTCGACAGGGTCAGCCTGGAGATGGCTGGGGGCAGTGGATTGGACGGATTCGATTTCCAGGGAGCCTTCCTGTATCTTATATCTTTTCACTATATACCAATCCCCGCCTCAGATCTATACCCGGTATCTTTCTAGGCCATTCATTTGGGGTGAGGCAACTCGCCAGGAATGCCCATTATCCCCCACTACAGTACTGTTTAATTTGGCCATAGAGCCGCTCTCTCAAGCCCTGGCCGCTAAACCAGATCTCCTGGGCATTAATATCGGTTCATCCAATATTAAGGCCTCCTTATTTAGCTGATATCATCTGATTAATCTATCTGACCACTGGGGAGGTTCTGATAGCTTTAGATCTGTTACAGGATTTGGCCTTTTTCTCGGGCTTCGAAAAGTTAATGTTTCTAAGTCAGAATTGTTGGATCTCTCCCCTGCTCATTCACCCTCCTCACATCTGCTTTGGGGCAATTTTACCTATACCCTTGCGGGTGCCTCCATCAAGTATCTGGAATAAATATCGTAAGTCCCCTGATCCATTAATCAACTCAATTACCCCCCTCTGTTCCCCTCAAAATTGGTAATGAACTAGAACGATGGATGCATCTTCCGCTCCCCTTACTTGCTAAGGCTCAGCTTCTCAAGATATGACGTTCCCAAAAATACTATATTTGTTACCAAAATCCCCTTATTGCTTAGACATAAAGATGTCACCCGAACTTAATACCGCTTTCACTTCTTCCTATGGAATAAAAAACGTCCCGGATAGCCCGAGCGAAACTGAACCTCCCAAGTGATAGGCTGTGGCTGAATATGTCGGATCTGATGGTATGTATAATCTAGCCAGCCCCTGCTCACGGATCAGGTAAACATCTTCCAGATATCCATCCTCTCTACTGAGGCGGCACTGTGTCACCCATGGACGCTGCCAGGCCTTCTCATACAAAAATATTCTGCTCTTCCTAAGGTGCGAAATATAGCCTCATTGTGAGGGACACGATCGGAGCCTGGAAGGCCTGTAAACCCGTTTTTCTCTGCCTAACCAACCAGTAGATACCTTCCTGTCTATGGCACCCAGAATTCAAACCTGCCTTGATAACCCCCAATTTAAAGTCTTGGAGGAGTAAAGGATCTTAACTATTTCCCAGCCTATATTCACCCTTCCACCAACGGATTTTACTCGCTCTCGAATTATCTCAAAAATGAGCCTTGCCACCGTCGCATTTTTTGGCTACTCCCAAAATAGTGAGTATTTATAGAAGTAGGGACATGAGGCCGTCTCATATTTATTGAATGCTTTTTGATATGTGCATTGGGCCCTAATTTCTTCAACAGGACCACTCTCCTATCAGCGCTATATGCTGGGTCTTCGTAGGGTTCAGAAGACGAGGGGCCTTGCATGATTTGCTAAGTGGAGAAGGTCTACCCCCCCCCTAACCAGGAAGATCACTTCTACCAATTCTCCAGGGAAGTCATGAAGATCCATAAATATATAGTGAATGAGAAGTGGAGGGACACATACCTTTAGAATTGCCCATTCCCGCAATTTATGTCTTTAATATCTCCCCCCCCCCCCCCTCAATCCAGCTTGTCAGACCATTTGACTCCTGTCCTAAGTGTGGCACCCCCCGCACGGATTTTTGTCCATAGTATAAGGACCTGTGTGGAAACCATGAATTTCTGGGAGACAGTCTACAAACTCTGAATTTAAACTAAAAACTATACAGGTACATGTATATTATCTTATCCTTTTCTACATCTCAGCACACACTCACCCGACATCTATCCCTTATAGTCCATAATTTAACTCACTCTTTCTACAGCACTAACCACACTACCCGCCGTACGTGACGACACAACACTTACACTAGTGTCACACTACAGTATATATCACAGACTGTACTACACTACATCAATTAAGCCGCAGACCATAGCCAGAACTAGGTGAGTGTATAGAGTGCTGAAGACTAGACACATGAACTCAACACACTCGCGAACAGAGCACCGTGTTGAGATTCCCACAGTGATGAGATATAACAAAGCATATCGATCGTCGACAAAATCTCTATAAGTGAACGAGTGAATCTAGAGAGCAGTTAACCACACACATAGAGAAGCATCACAACAGGCACAAACAAACACTCACATTATGACTACATCATAACTATTTATCTACAATGGAGAATAAGTCGACAGAGAGCACTCTATATCTTGACATACGATAGAGTTAACTTATCTCATTACCACAGCCACTGCGGCGAGGATAGTAGTGCGCAGAGTGCCTTAGTATGACTACACACATGCTGTGACACGCTGACTATCAAGTCCAATAAGGACACAGCAGTGGCCTGTAAGTGCTGCGAATCTGTGCGTAACACTCGAGCTAGTGCAGGCATCCAGCAGAGAGCATATTGGTACTAGTATGACGAGTACAATCACTCATAAATACATCTTGGGTGACAGCCTTTTAGCCCACTACACAAAATTACTTCGCGACAAGAAGTCGGACCCGCCTAGCGCTCACTTCAGGTTCGCAACACATCTGCGGTGTGTCTGTCACTAGAAGTTAGTGGGTAGCATGACAAGGATATGCGAGTGCCTCCATTACGAGATTACATCGCGTACGTCACTCACGGGCTTTGAGGGGACGATGGACCGTGTTGGGGGGATCCTGGCGGGCGAGGCGTGGTGTTAATAAGTGCGGAGGCTTAATGGAGTAAAAATTAATGTTAAATTTTTATAAATACATTAATGGCTTACATAGGGTGTATGTGTTTTTGTCATTATAAATATATGAGTATGGGGACCACTGTTATGGGTTGTTTTGGGGGGGGGGGGGGGGGGGTTGTTGTTGTTTGTTTTTTTTGGGGAGGGGGGGGGTTAATGTATTATTTTTTGTTTAACTTTCTTTAGGTGAAGATGGAGACTTCTTTTGCTTCATTCTATTATTATGATACCCAAAGGTATGTCATTAGTGCTATTTGGGTACTTCATTGCTTAGTACTTTTCTTATCGTTGTGAATTATGTGCCTTATATTATTTCTTTGTGTGTCGAGTAGCATCTCATTTAATGGACAGTTATTATATGTTTTTGTTATTGTAAAATGTCAAAAATTATGTTTACCAAAAAAAATAAAAAATAAAGATGGCATTTGGAAAGATTTAGCTACTTCTGTCACTCTACAAGGGGCAAATATACTCCTCTACCTACAGGGGGCTACCATGGGTCTATATACCTACCTACTTAATGGTGGGCAACATTACTTCCTACTTATTACTGAGGGGGCGCCCACACTAGAGGTAGAATTGTTAGTGAAGGCCTGAAAGAGAGAAGTCTAGGTGAATTTGCGTGGTGAATTCTGCAGGGATGACTTGTGTCTGGGAGAAGTCATCATGGCGGTCTGGAGCGGATGAAGAAGAAAGGGGAAAAAGAACTCATGAGAGAAGAGAACAACTCACTAAAGAAGGGAATGACTCATCAGATAAGAAGGCTCCTGTCAAGTCTTTTTCTTCACCTTAGTGTTAAAATTAAATGAATAATTTACAATACATAGATAATTTTACCCCTTTGAATATCAAGTGCTTTAAGTGGTCCACATTTTGAATTCTTCCTTCTGAATCCATGTGGCTCTCCCATTCAGCTACCGAAACGGGATCTCTCCTGTTAACTTCCGGCCGTGTACCAACATCAATCTAAAACAAAGTTAACACACAAAATGACACAACTACTACATAAAAGGTGACTGTGAAAATATTCTTTACCTTTACATACAAGTTATACACAAACACAAATACCTTACAGTGTCTTGTGTCAGTTAGTAACCAAAATACTGCCAATATGTAGTTGGATGAACATTTGCCACATTAAAGGGGTGTTCTGGACCCTAAAAATTTTGCTTGTCCGTCAGGGTATGAGTAAAAATAGAAGATAAAACTCATACCTACCTCCCGGACGCTACCGGTGCGTTCTTTCAGGAAGTAAGCAATGATCATTCACGTGACAGGTACAGCCAATCATAGGCCATGTCGTCACCTGCATGTGATCTCTGTGGCGTGTAACTGGCTGCAGCTGTCATGTGACTGAAGACCGTTCACTGCTTCAGCTGGGATGAACGGACCAGCAGCCAAGACTGAACGGGAGTGTCTGGGAGGCAAGCATAAGTTCTATCTTCTAGTGCTACTCATGCTCTAATGGAAAATGAGCATGGTTAGGCCCCTGGAACAACCATTAGCAGCCATCTAACTGATAGTGGAGGGGGAATGAGGATTTACGTAACAGAGGTTTACTTGAGCGGCGGTCAATATGAGGGAAAGGAGTGGGCCATGATCAGCAGTCTATATGTGACAGAGGACGGGGCTCTACCAGTGGTCTATTGTGAGAGCAGGAGGCATAAGCGCTGGTCAATGTGTGAGAGAGGAGTGGGACATGAACACTATATACGTGACAGAGGAGGGGTCATGAGCAGCAGTCAACACATGAGAGAGGAGTGGGGCATGTAAATTGTGAACCTGCAGAAGTGGAGAGTCAGCTCTGCAGTCAGTGCTTGGGGCTATATTCCCCTGTATCTGGGGCTAATATAGTAGTTCCGAAGGAAACAAAAAAAAAATGATTTCAGTTTTCTGTGGTTCTGCTGCTGTTCTAAAGTCTTATACTTGGGTTCTTTGAGCGAGACATTTGGACATTTTTCTCTAGAGTACTGTATAATAATATCTATTTTACCATAGACTGTGTAGTGCACTTTATTTGCATACTAAAAGGTAAGGTAGAAGTTTACAAAAAACAAACTGAGACCAAACGGAGAATTGGCGAGTATAGATCACTATGTAGATGCAGTACAAAGCCAAACATCAATTTATAAAGGTAATGTACCAAAATGTCAAGATCCATATTTAAAGGGGTTGTTTCAGGGGCATGTTTACTGGTTTCCACTAGACTGCAGTAGAAGCCAGGTCTGTAGCTATCGCAACCAGTGCTGGCAGCCTAGCAGGATAGATCAAACAGGTCTGTATCTATAGCGATCTGAGGAGCTGATGCAGCCCATAAAAAGAAATCCTTGTAGTGAGACAACCTCTTTAAGTTTGAGCACATTTTTGGCGCTATTCTAATAGTGGGTCAGAGAGGACATGCTGCATTATTACACAAAGGTTAAAGTTGCTTTCCTCTACATGGCTGTTGACATTTTAGAATTCAGCTAAACCATTACTTCTGAAAATGACATCAATAAATTTGCAGAGCACAACAAGGGATAAACAGTTAATGTTCCTATTATACAGACCCTTCAAAATCACTTTGCAGGATGCCTGTATATTCTGTTTATTGATACTATTAAATGGTAGATTACACAGAAGACAAGGCTTAACAAAAGTGAAAACTAACATCTGATTTACTGCAGAGCAAGGTAATAAGTCAACATGAAGAGTGTTACTGCCTTCTCCAACAGATGAGATATTAAAGACATATACCATCTTCCTTGACAACCAGGAACAGTTTCTTGCTATTTAAGACTCTATTTACAATAGGTATTCATGACTTCAAATCCCAAATTACATTATCCCCAACACTAAATACCAAGCTGGCAGCAGCTGAGCCTTGAGAAGAGTGTTTCATCATTTACTATGCACACTAGCTATTTTATTAATTGAGAAGAAGCTATAATTGTTGATAAAGACGTTACTTTCTGAATAAATAAACCTAGCAGCGTACTAAATACATTGTAGAAAAGTCACAGGAAATATGAAGACAAGTAATTCACCAAGTGTTTTTCCTCTGGCTTCCACATCTGTGTTATAAATATATTATGTGAGACTCTGCTCCTGAGAAAATAAATGAATCTTGAAAAAAAAAAAAAAAAATCAAATAAAAACTGTAACACATAAATATCTAAAACTTGTAAAACTTGTGGCTGGTTAAAAGTAACAGATGAGACAAAAATCTACAAAATTCAGACTGTTTTATTGCCAAAGAAGCTGAAGATAAATGGACTGTCAATACTCAGTAAAGCCCCCTGGCATCAGACTGGGCTAAATAACTCAAAACCAGATATAAAGAATGCTTTCAGACAGTTCATTGTCCTGATAGATCATGCTCAGCTCTTGAACGGGAATATGTTTAGGTCTCGGGGCAGCATTACAATCATCTTCCTGGATTTCCTGTACTATGACAATACAAAATTAAACACATCAATACTTACACGAGTAATAACTTCAAACCCCGACTCCTCTTGCTGATTTATTTTTAAATCCGGAATGGCATCGCCAAGGAAGTCCGCTATTTCCTGTGGTGGCCTCCGATGGGTCGAAGGATCGGTGCCTCTTAAGGTGTCAACCAAGAAATTTGTGACTTTGGAAAAGTTAACCATAGTGGCAGTGTATGGGTCCTTCTTAAATTTCTGTATACAAGAGGAAAGGGATATTAAGTTCTGTAGGCTTAAAAGAAGAACAAAAAAAATTGTATAACAAAATAGAGTACAATGGGATATATAAAATATGAAACTCCTGCACATGCCAGAGGACATCCTATGGACATACTTAAAGGGGTTTTCTCACTACATCGATTCATCTTACCTCAGTCCTCTTTTGTTTCATTTTTTAATTCAGGGGTGGTGTTTACTGGCTACTACTGGCCTGCAGTGAGGAGCTGCTGAGGACACCAGGTCTGTATCTATAGCGACCAGCGCTGACAGACTATCAGGAGAGATCGAACAAGTCTGTAGCTATAGCGACCTGAGGAGCTGATGCAGCACATACAAGAGGGGATATCTAGGAATAGGTAGGACACATATTGCAAAGTGACTTGTTTTTGCAAAAACTTTAACATAAAAAGCAATCCCTGTAATGAGACAACCCCTTTAATGCAAGCACTGGGAGCCTTACACGCAAATACAACATTTCTTAATTTAAAACAGTCACAAACACAACACATACTGATACCGTATTGTTTTGCTGTATTTGCAGATAACTTGTCTTGACAGTATAGCATATTGAAGAGAGCCTATTAGACTTCAAAACCTTCTGTCAACACTAGTTGACGGACAGGAAGAGGAGCTCAAAGACCCCTTTGGCTGAAGTCATGCAGCATGACAGAGAGGAATGCATTTGAATGTGCCAGCTGCTACACCTGCCTAGGAGGCAGAACCATCTTTTTAAGTGCTCAGAAGGCAGTGTCTTCTTGTGAAGTGTTCAAAGCTCTTAGCATTAAGCGCTTCCCAAGAGTGACCTCTCAGCCTTGAGAGCTGTAGCATCCAAACAGGAGACTGGTAATGTATGGCGGCAGTCAACATACTGTTTATTATACCCTGAATTGGATTATGAAGGGAGCCGCCTCCTTCTCTCTAAACACTCAGATGCTGCAGCCACTACTAATCATGGCACCCAAAATGTATTGAATACAATTGGAGTTATTGCAGCTCCTGATAGTGGGTTTCAGCTGTGTAACATATACAGCACCCTCAGAACAAAGGGCAGGATCAGCTCCTGACTTACTGACCATATATACGGAAGATGTGCACTATGGGGTTATACAATAAAAGATCATGTTGAATCACAGCATGCAGAAATCTGAAATACAATCAAAAAATACAATACAGTGGGGAATAAAAGTATTTAGTCAGCCACCAATTGTGCAAGTTCTCCCACTTAAAAAGATGAGAGAGGCCTGTAATTGACATCATAGGTCGACCTCAACTATGAGAGACAAAATGAGAAAACAAATCCCGAAAATCACATTGTCTGATTTGGAAAGGATTTATTTGCAAATTATGGTGGAAAATAAGTATTTGGTCAATAACAAAAGTTCATCTCAACACTTTATATCCTTTGTTGGCATTGACAGAGGTCAGACATTTTCTGTAAGTCTTCACAAGGTTGGCACACACTGTTGCTGGTATGTTGGCCCATTCCTCCATGCAGATCTCCTCTAGAGCAGTGATGTTTTGGGGCTGTTGCTGGGCAACATGGACTTTCAACTTCCTCCAAAGGTTTTCTATGTGGTTGAGATCTGGAGACTGGCTAGGCAACTCCAGGACCTTGAAATGCGTCTTACGAAGCCACTCCATTGCCCTGGCTGTGTGTTTGGGATTATTATCATGCTGAAAGACCCAGCCACGTTTCATCTTCAATGCCCTTGCTGATGGAAGGGGGTTTAAACTCAAAATCTCACGATACATGGCCCCATTCATTCTTTCATGTACATGGATCAGTTGTCCTGATCCCTTTGCAGAGCAACAGCTCCAAAGCATTATGTTGCCACTCCCATGCTTCACAGTAGGTATGGTGTACTATGGATGCAACTCAGCATTCTCTCTCCTCCAAACACAATGAGTTGTGTTTCTACCAAACAGTTCTACTTTGGTTTCATCTGACCATATGAAATTCTCCCAGTACTCTTCTGGATCATCCAAATGCTCTCTAGCAATCTTCAGATGGGCCTGGACATGTTCTAGCTTAAGCAGAGGGACACGTCTGGCACTGCAGGATCTGAGTCTCTGGCAGCATAGTGTGTTACTGATGGTAGCCTTTGTTACGTTGGTCCCAGCTCTCTGCAGGTCATTCACTAGGTCCCCTGTGGGGTTCTGGGACTTTTGCTCACTGTTCTTGTGATCATTTTGACCTCACAGGGTGAAATCTTGCATTGAGCCCCAGATCAAGGGAGATTATCAGTGGTCTTGTATGTCTTCCATTTTCTAATTATTGCTCCCACAGTTCATTTCTTCACACCAAGCTGCTTGCCTATTGCAGATTCAGTCTTCCCAGCCTGGTGCAGGGCTACAATTTTGTTTCTGGAGTCCTTCAACAGCTCTTTGGTCTTCACCACAGTGGCGTTTGGAGTGTGACTGTTTGAGGTTTTGGACAGGTGGTCAAACAGGTGCCATTACTACAGGTAATGAGTGGAGGGCAGATGAGCCTCTTAAAGAAGTTAAGGTCTGTGAGAGCCAGAAATCTTGCTTGTTTGGAGATGACCAAATACTTATTTTCTACCATAATTTGCAAACAAATTCTTTCCAAATCAGACAATGTGATTTACTGGATTTGTTTTCTCATTTAGTCTCTCATAGTTGAGGTCTACCTATGATGTCAATTACAGGCCTCTCTCATCTTAAGTGGGAGAACTTGAACAATTGGTGGCTGACTAAATACTTTTTCCCCACTGCATATTAATTATACAAATAATAACCTGTATTTTCAGAAAATGGAATAGTGCTTCAAAAAAGCACCATAATTCAGCAGAGAAGGGGTTAAACACCTTTACAACCACTCGTATAACTTACTATTTAGATTTAAGACAAGGGTCACTACGCTCATTCCCAATCGGCTTATTTGTTCCCTCTGTAGAGCTGCAAACTGCCTACTTGTACAAATCCATTGAAGTGTAAACTCTGCAAATATCAATCATAGCTCGTGTTTCTGTCCAATAAAAATCAAACCTAATAACTTTATGACATGGCATCACTATTAGATGTCAATTCTTTGGAGCGCAGATCTTGCAGCTAGGTCACTTGCAGTTGGACAGAATTCATATAAAAGCAATATACACACAGGAATAAATACTAGGGGCCACATGTATGAAAATTGTCTAGGTCTAAAACTCACTTTGTTGCCCATAGCAACCAATCAAATTGCCCCTTTCATTCTATACAGTGCTCTTGGAAAATGAAAGGGGTGCACTGATTGGCTGCTATGGGCATCAAAGGGAATTTTAGACCTAGACCGTTTTCATACATGTAGATGTAGTAAGTCGTTTGATGTATGTGTACTAGCCTGTAGTAAACTGTCAGTAGGTTCCTCATGAAGGTTTTCAAAAGACTGAGAGAGACTCCGGTTTTGGCAATCCACAAGAAGAATTCTGCAGTCCTGTTCTGACCTATGATACAGAATGAAAAGATTACAAATAAATCATCACATCCAAAAATCAGTAGTTACAAAAGGACATATACTGCACTACATTGAACAGTTGACCCCTTTGGCTATGTTCACATGGCGTGCTGTGGCATGTATTGTACGCGCCGCAATACGCCGGGTGTTTTTGAAGTGCATGCTTGCCAGCACGTACCTCTAAAGCGCGAGGGGCTGGCCCATTCAATTCAAAGACGGACGTAATTCATAGCTCTCCATGAACACGCGTACTTCTAAAACACCGACAGCCGGCTCCCATTCACTTTCACTCTCCCCGGGACCTAAGCACCAGGAAGAAGTGACATGTCAATTGTTTTCCCCACCGTGTATTATACACCAGGGAAAACATCAGGTATTTAAAGCTCTCAATGAGAGCGATGAATTACTGTAACTGCGGGAGCATATTCAGGGTGTATTGCAGCGCAATTACTCATTGTGAACATAAACTTTTAAATCACAACAGTAGATGATCAAAGTTTTTAAAAGACAGCTCACCCTGCAAAAATGAGCCCCAACACAGTTCCACTGAATGAAAATTAGAAGAGTTGTAAAACAAAAGCTACATAAACCCGATTTGCCAGAACCATACCCTAAAACAAAACCCACAGACTGCGATTGCCTTGTTTGTTTTTATTTCACATTACAGTTTTTTTTTTTTTTTTGAGGGGGTGGGGGGGGGGGGGTTTTCAAGCGAAGTTGTGGGTCATTACACACAGCCCAACAGTAAATACTAGTCCTACATCCAAAACATGTTTCATATATTTCGGCACATTGTTGCTCCCCATGTGATCCACCTCAGTACATCGAGAGTAGGCCTGGCATTCAGCAGCAGCAACAGCTCATGGGTATAATTGACTACAGTTTCCATCATGCGTTGCTTACATCTTTTCCTCCCCTGAATGACACTGGCTGCTGAAGAACAAGTCTCCACATTCTTGTTCATTTCATGTAGTTCTCTGCCTTTGCCAAGACTCACCTACTAAGTCCTTGTTATATTCCCTACCATCCTCTGCCTTCAAAACACACAGCTCCCCTTTCCTGTGCTGGAACGAGCATTCTGCCAGAAAGTAACTAAACAGGTCGTATCACTTGACAACAAGCTATAAACCTCAAATCCCAATCCAGAAATTGGTTAGAGATTATAAGATAAAATACTAAAAATAATTAAATGGGTTACCCAATAGTTTAAAGATTTTAAAGCACACTATAAACTGCATTTATATTGAAATGCACAGCTATTCCACCAACTTCATGTGTTCTTTTTTCACCCTCCTCATTCATTGATCAGAAGATCCACTTCTTGAGTAAACCCGTTGTGGGAAGTCAGAAATTTCCCGTTCTTTCCACAACTCCCAGACTGCACTGCAATCTAGACTTTCCCCAAAATTATCACTGCTGGGGTCTAGTCTAAATTGGTGTGAATTTCCCCCCAGCCTGTACTTGGCGTCATGTAATAAGATAGCTAGAACCACTGTGTGTGTCACTGTGTAAACTATAGGGGCTGCATCACATATTCATGACACTTACACAATCCCCACTCTGAACGCTGCCCTCGCTCAAAATTTTTAAAGACCCAAGATAAACAAACATTCCCTCTCCCTGTAATTACTTAATGTCTTATTCTATTCAACTTTAAAAACGTTTAAAAGGGGTTTAAATGGGGGCCGCTCCTTTCTGCTGGGGTCACAAAATACAAGATTTCCTCGGGCCGGCTTCAAACCCCAAAAATTGGGGTTGTTTTCATAAAAAAGAAAAATGGGTAAAGCCCCAAAAAACTTCAAGTAAAGGCAAAGGGCTTTTTTACAAAAAATTTTCAAATTTTATTAATTTAACATTAGGCTTTAAAACGGATCTAAACCCTTTATCAAATTATTCCAAAGGGGAAAAAAATTTTTCATCATTTTACTTTTGGCCCCTAAAACCCTTTTTAAAAAATTCACAGATTTATTTTCTTATTCAAAGCATTATTCTTTATGGTACCTGTAGCCTGCTGTTACGATATATGCATGGGGAAGAAAGATCATTGAGATTAAGGAACTGGAAAAGTGGTCTTAAGAGAATAGTTTGCTTTGGAATGTGAAGACAACAACAAAAAAAGAAAAAAAAAAGTTATTTCCAGGTGAGATGCAAGAGCATCCTCAGAATATCATAGATGGAAGTTTTTGGGGTTTGTAAAGGGGTCTAATTTGGTCGCATTCCAACTCCAGTCCTCAAGGTCCACCAACAAGTCATGGTTGCAGGATTCAGATTTTCTTAGTCTTGCACAGGTCAAATACTAATTTTTAGTGCATTCTGTAAGACAACCTGAGAACACGGACTGCCACCATATCTACTACGATTAGAAAACTAGATTGAATGTGAATCTATAATCTGCTGTTACATTTAAGAGTGGTCTAGGATTTCAATGAAACAAAGCATTATTAGGGTAAACAGAATTTTAAAAGATTGTTCACACCCCTGAATGGTTTAAGAAATTAGAGCAGGAACCAATTGGTTTAGGGAAACTTTACATTCTATTGTGGGGAATCTTTTAATGCTCTAATGACAGCCTTTTTTTCATTTTAAGTTGCTGTTTTCATCCCTACCCTCTATTAAAAAAAAAAAATGAAAAAAAAAACAAAACAATTTTCTTTTATTTATTTTTTTTTTAAATCAACACAGCTATTTCAGGTCTTGTTTTTCACAGGAGAAGTTGAATTTTGTTTTTTGTCTAAATGAAAGATGAACAGTGCTGCCATTCATCACTCTGATCGAAGCCCTACACCCCCAAACCAGTGACAAGTTTGCCAGGTGCCTAGCCTAGTGAAGGCTGTCATAGTTGCCATGTTCCTGCTTAAAAATCTAATCTCTTAAAATAGAATATCACTTATCCTATGCACCAAAAGGGTGTCCCTCCTGCAAAAAGGGATAACATTTTCAATTTTGCCAAAGTAAGTCTAAAGCAAAGACCCACATTTCCTGCAAAATGGTGCAATTAGGGTTTTTTTTTTCACTTTCCACCCCACTACCCCATTTCCCAGTACTATAAGCCCTTTTAAAGACACCAAAGAAAAAATAAACCGTTGGCTTTTTCCCCAAGGCGTAATTGTGCCCTGTCGACGGCCCCCAATTACGCCAGGTGAAATTTTTGGGAAGCGTAATACGCGCGACTTTCCGTGGCGGCGAGGGGGGGGGGGGGGGGGGACGGTTGCCCCCCACCCCATTGACGTAATTACTCGCGGCAAGTAAATTCACGTGTACTTATCTCCCTGTGCGTACATACATCCTATTTGCGACGGGAGAAGGGTGTAAACCATTTTTCTCTATGAGAACTATGGATTACCGTAATTTCGGCACGCATCTCGCCCCTATTAGAGCACAAATACGCCGTGTGAATATAGCCCTTCTCAAAAAAACAAGTAATCATATTGACTATGTAGATGAAAAAATAAAAAAAGTTACAAATTTTGGAACACTGGCAGGAAAAAATGAAAGCGGTGATAAAAATAAATGCTGTCAGGAAGGGGTTAATGAACAGTGATTATGCAGGCTCCTTTAATTACAGAGTAAAAAGCAAATGTGCTCAGTTGTTACACTATGGTTCCTACATTGTTGACAAAGTGGCTGTTATTTCCATGGCACAAAGTTTTCCAGGCAATGACGTGTGCCAGCTGCATGTTACTTACCTCTCCCTACAAAGACTTTAGTTGGCAGGTGCGAACAGCTGAAAATGTCACGTGGAAAAGATGCGACAGAAGCCAGAACTAAAATAAATCTGGGATTTAGCGTTGCTCCCATATTCCTTTGTGTCAGACAGCCCCATTAGAACATGTACACAAGCCACACTTAATTTTATGTATCTTTGATCATTCAGCTTGTGGTATTGTCAGGAGAGTAATAAATGAAGCATCAATGTAATTTGTAATAAAGACTGTCAATCCCTGTGGAGAATGAATTCACTGTAAATCCAGCATGCATTAAGAATGCTGATTAGACCATGAACAGAACTACATACAGCAATCCGCAGATTTTACAAATATCCATATCCTAGATGTTTCCAGGGATGGACTGTAGGTAAGTTTAAAGGGAATGTGTCATCAAAAAATGACATTGTTTAACTCACATTTTTATGTTAAACACATTTTTTAGGAATTTTTGGTTATTTTTTTTTAATTTTCCATATCACTTTCAGTATTTTTTTAATAATTCTTAAGTCCTGCAGTTTTCACTTTGGCCACTAGGCCTAATAATCATCTGACACTTCCTGTTCTGTTTAGAGAGCCTTTGAGCAGTGTCTGCTCATTATCAGTAAAAGCAGGGTCAAACGGAAAGGAGACACCAATGTAAACAGATAACACAGAATCCACCAGTCACAAGAGGAGATGTCACAGCTCCCTCTCTCCCTTCCCTTCACAGTGAAAACTCTCCTATACAAGTCTATGGGACAGAATCTGTCTTAAGAATCCTATGTGCATGAAGCTGCTGTAAATCATCTCTCTGACTGCTGTTAAAGCAGTGCAAGCAAGAATGTCTTCCCCACAATCCTATATAGATCTACAAATCAGGAAATAAAAACAGCTGAGAGGAAAAGAATATGGATCAGGGGCTTGATTTGATAAGTAAAAAAAAAATTGGCGACAGATTCCCTTTAAAGAGAACCTGTCACATTGAGATTGCTATCCGATCTGCCAGCAGCATGTTAAAGAGCAGGAGCAAAGGAGATCGATACATAGTTTTGTAGGGAAAGGTTTCATAGAACTTGAATTTTTTTTCCATTTAATTCCGTGCTTATTTTGTGTTTCCCTATAAAACCATATCTCATTGTGCTCATCCCTTCCTTCTCTATAACATGTTACCAACAGATCACAAAGCATTTTCATCAGGACAAGTTTCCTTTAAAGTGTCCAGACTTAAAAATGTTGCTTCAGTTGTACTCACAGCCTGGTCTCTCACATACAATTATGATAGCACAAAAATGTTAAAAAAAATCAAACAATATCCTTGATGAACACGGCAATGGACACAAAGTACTGTGATTACTATTATACTGAGCTTTAGATTCACCCAAAAATGTAATAAAAATTCACCGCAATTTGTAACAAAATTACCTTAGTTCACAATTTCAGCCACTTGTTTTCACAAAATAACCTCTTTTTTTTTTTTTTTAAAAAAAGTGAGTAAAATAGAGTGAAAAATAGAATAGAAAAAAAAAATCAAAGGATAAATATTTATGGGCAAAAGCCAGATACCATCCTTTTGTTTATTTAAAAAATATTATGGCATATGAACAAGATTTGCAATGAATTTCTCACAAGTGTTGGTCACGCTGGATTTGGCTGCCTGGCCTAGAAAAAACGCGGTCAGTGAACCCCTGGAGACCTCTACCCATCTTACACTTATTCAAGAAGTCCAACAGTGGTCCTACAAATGACCTCAAGCATCATTTACTGCATTTTACCACAGGTTTATTACACACTTTGTGAACATGGTAAAAGTTACTTATTCTTCAGCATCTAGGGGAAAAAAATAAAAAAGGCCTCCAAGTAGAATGTCAAATCTAGCTGTCCCATACTTATTAATCCTTCCACAGTGAGTTGACAAGTCAATGGTATTCATCTGAAAGGATGCACTGCTGCCAAGTTACTGAGAAGTGAAAATAAAGAAAATGGAAGCCAATTTATACAGAATATCATTCAAGAAGTACAGTAAATTTATATGGATTTATAGATCTAAATTTGGGATATTTTATTGTGATACACGGTTCCCATAGCAACAAAAGACTCAGTCCCTCATTTTATAAACGTGGTTGTACCAGAAAAAGGTTTTAAAATGTGCCAAAAAGTGACGCAATTTTATTGCAGCATGTCTCATACACATTTATTATGGGCTTACAGGGGTTGTCTCGCTACAATGATTTTATTTTAATTAAAAGATCTTTAAAAAACAAGCAGCTTTGCAATATATGTTCATTACAAATGTCCTACTGATTTTGAGTTATCCCTGGTAGTAGGAGTACATCAGCTCCTGAAATCACTATAGCCACCGACCTGTTGATTTTTTATCTCACTGGCTGCCAGTGCTGGTGACTCATCACCTTCTGAATACAGGTCTGAGCACAGAGCCCCTCCTGCATAGTATGAGGCCACTTGTGATGCTTCTGTAGGGAAGGGAGGGAGGGCGCTACTTCCGGCTTCTGTGTAGCTGTGCTACCTGGATTAACCCTGTGTGTGCCTGCTCCCTCCTGCTCTCTACACAGATTGAGGAGAGCAGAGGTGAGGCTGATCTGTGGTCAGTAGATGTGATAGCAGTGAAGTGTGTTACTATAATCATGATGTGTCTGTGGAGCTTTGACTATACTAATAGAACAGATCAGGGGGGCATGTGAACGGTTCATATCCCTCCCTGCTCTGCTGTATTAGTGACACATCATGATTATAGTAACTCACTTCACAGCTGCCCTGTGTCTGTTCTGACAGGGTTTGTTTGTTGTTGCTGGAGACGTGGAAATTTGAATGCTAAGCAGGGGGTATAGGAACACTTGCATCCCCCCTGCTCTGCTATTAGCATACACAGCTTCACAGACCTCTGGCTCCATAGCCACTCATAGATCAGCCCTCTCCTGTCTCCGTGGAGCTGACAGTGCAGCTGATCCAGCAGTGAGCAGCCTGCAGCAGACCTAGTCAGGCACTCACAGGGTTAACTCTGGCAGCAAACCCCCTCGCCTTCCCCCTGCTGTATAGAAGTTACTGCAGTCAGAGGAGGAGAGCTGTCTGTGTGCTGAGGGGAGGGGGGAGGGAGGGGGAAGAGAAGAGGCAGACAAGACGCACGCCCCTGAATTCAGTGCATCTGGCAGCATAGGATTTTTGAAGTAGGCTGAAAGCCTGTAATGAGACAACTCCTTTAAGACACCACCACCACAGTGCTCAATGAGTGGGTGTGGCTATCCAAAAAGTGGGTGTGGCTATGACGTGGCACACTGCAAAATCTGCTCCAAAATTCTCTGGATATATTCCACAAGGGGTGCAGTTTCTAAAAGTAGGGTGTTAACTTTAGCACCTTAGGGTGTCCACAAACCTGAAAAAAAGAAAAATACGGTAGGTGCTCCTGCTATTCCAAGGCTTGAGGTGAAGTCAAGTAGCGCACTCGGGCCACATATGGGATCTCTCAAAAAAAAAAAAAACACAGAATGGGAGGGAGGGAGGGGGATCAATGTGGATTTGTGTTTCTCTGGTAACATCTTGTGTGTTTCAGTAAGTAGCAGTTAAAATTGAAAATCTGCAAAAAAATAAAAAAAAATTAAAGGGGTTGTGTCTCTATATTGCTTCATCTTAGCTCAGTCCTGTTTTCTTGGTTTCATTTTGAATTCAGGGGCATGTTTACTGGCTTCTGCTAGGCTGCAGTAGACGCCAGGTATAGCAACCAGTGCTGGCAGCCTACCAGGAGAGATCAAACAAGTCTGTAGCTATAGCGACCTGAGGAGTTGATGCAGCCCATACAAGAGGGGATATCTAGGAATAGATAGGACACTGTTAAAGGACACACATTACAAAGGGATGTGTTTTTGCATATAAATATTAATATAAAAATATATTTTAAAAATATATTAATATAAAAAAGCAATCCTTGTAGTGAGACAACCCCTTTAAACCTTCACTTTGATTCCTGTGAAACACCTAGAGGGTTTAGAAACGTTTTATGGGGGTACCAAACATAAGAATAGATATCCACTTCCACTCACCTATCAGCTGTTTGATCAATTTATGGAAGCCAGTTACTTCTCCAAGTTGTATCTAAAGGTACTGTACAATTGGATCTGGATAAAGGAGGGAGAGGAATGACATGCTACATGGACACTACAAGTATATTTTTGCATTGTCTGTTCAAAAAAAAACTAACTACCCTTTTTGGCTTACATAATCTCTTCTAGCAACCTTGTTTACACACAGATCTCGAAAAGGTTATTTGTTCCACAACTAAAAGCGTTCCACTTGAAATATTCTCTCAAGCCCTCTAAAAATCCCTTTCGGGAGTAGCCTGAATACTACACGGGTACTGTTACTCACTGCTCCCTGTTCTAGCACTGGGTCTCTGCTGGCAGTTGCAAAGCAAAGCAGCTTTTTGGTGGTACACAAAGTTCTACTTCTGCATCCTACTTTGGTGTAGATACTGACCATATTCCTGCTTTGTTCTCCTGCATGGCTGGTTTGGTGAATTTAGTTGTACTCCTGTATCCTGACCTTTATCCTGTTCCTGATCAATAGCATGCCTAAAATGAAGTTGTGAACCCCCTAGATTGCAAAGGATTGGACTTGAGCCTAAATGTCAAGTCAAGTCATTTAGGCTCCCTCCTAGCAAAGGATCTAGACTGTGGTGTAGAGAACCCCAAGTCTCTACCCTTTAAAGTAGTCTACTTTAGCAACAGGTGATGAAACCAAGAAAAGGACAAGAGAAGAACCAAGGAAGAAAAAAAACAGTCAAGGTAAAAGTCAGGAGAGGCAGAGATCTCTAAATACAATAGACGGATCAAGGTCACGATAGGAACAGTTTTCCGAATACAATAGATAATCAGGTAGTCAGGAGAGGTTGCAAGCAATCAGACAAGGTCAGGAAAGAAGCCATCTCATGAACACAGTAGTTAGAAGAAATTAATATATACAGACAAGAATTAAGATCCTTAAATTGCCTGGGGCAATAGGACAGTGGTAGGGGAAGCAGAACTTTAACGGACCCTGGCTTGTAAGAGGCCGGAAGCAAGCATACACTTATGAGTACCAGCGGCCCCAGTATTTGGTGGGTGGGGACTGACCGGACACCAAATGGGGAGGTCGGGGACCGCATGAAAATGGCTGCAAGTATTCTCTAATCTCCTGGAGAGCATTCATGGCTCAACTCCTGACCATGTCCCTACTCCTACAGTGCCATTGCCATCAATCTAAGACTACCGTGAAGCCAGCCACATGGGAGTTCTACTGCAGCTAAATTTACACCGCCCTCTGGGGATCAAGGACTCTGCACCACAGATTATTTTGCGTCAACCAAACCACCACTTTGAAATTCCATATTCCAGTGCTTGACCATAACAAAAGTTTATTCAGTACTGCAAAATTAAGTTCTTTGCCAATGCTATTGTTTGCTTTTCAACGAATGCTACATAAAACAATGAAACCTGTGATCTACGATTAGTGTGATTACATTATTACCCGGTAATGAAATTCCAATTAAAAAGAAGTGTATTTTGAGGTGACCCAGGGCTCCCATAACAGAACTTTTTTGCTACATGGCATGTATTTATGCATGTATGCAAGTATGGTGGAACTATCAGTTTAGTTTCGCAGAGATAGTTAAAGTTAACACGTCTAACAACATCAGGGAGAGAGGGAGTTCTTGTCTCCTTCCAAAATTGTGGGGGATATCATCCAGACCTATATCTAGAACAGCTAATTTTGGGGTCAGTTACTTCTAGGTTAGTAACCTCAGTAATCAGACGGGAAACCAGTTTCCAAAACTTTTTAATTTTAGGACAGATCCACCGAACATGCAGCATGGTGCCCTGTTGACCACATAGTTTCCAGCAGTGGTTTGAGGCATTGGAATACATGTGTGAATCTGGATAGTGGAAGATACCAGCGTAGATGGATTTTCCTCATAGTTTCTCTATGATTTATACATATAGAATCTAGTATAGTATATACTATATCTATAGTATCTAGTATATTATATAGTATAGATCCTAGTATAGTATCTGCTATACCCTATATATGCTCTTAGTGAAGTGATTTAACTTTCCCTCTATTATCCACTGGAATTTTGCCACTCTATATTTTATTGTTAATTGGTACTCACATTATTTTGTTTCATTACTCTGACTTCGTTTGAGGTCCTCCTTTCATTCTGCAACTTGGTCACATTGTAGGTATACTATGCTCTTTATTGTTAATGATGTCGCTGCATCTTATATTACTTATACCTCATGTAATCCTGCATTACTTAATAAAAAAAAAGTGTGTTATGAATGATAACAAAACAGGTTTAAGGCACCAATGAGAAGCACAAGAAAAAGCACTTGATCATTCCTATCATGAGCAAGCCATAAAAACTTCTTCTATTAATGTTTGCACATCTCTCATTTCGAAAAACTGAACATTAAGCTATAAACAGTCAACACTTTTTTTAATGCTAAAAAATATACTGTCTGTAAGGTTTCTCCAAATTAAAATAAGACATTAGTTTTTAAGCTTATTTCAACAGAGCCGGGTCTAAAGAAAAAAAAAAATATAAAAAATAAATTTACAGGTGCCAGAACACCACGGTCTAACTTATCAAGTTTTCATGTCCTCTGCACAATCTACAATGCACATCTCAGTTTTGGGAGTCTAAAAAAAGAACAAGAAAAGAACATTAATAATATTATTGGCCCCAGAAAAAGCAAAGACATGATAGATAACAAAGACGGAGGATGCCTCAGCAGACTGCCTGCATAAAACAATATGTTTATTCTGGTGCGCTGCTCTGTTCCAACAGTCACATATTACTCTCCTGAACTAAATGCAATCATACTGATATAATCAGCAATTGTTCTGCTAGGGGCAAGGAATGAATTTTCTTATTTCACTTGTACTGGGACTACCTCGAGTGTTATTAAAGTGTGAGATAGGATCTTTAATAAGTTTTATCTCTTCATTTTCAACACAACAGGATGGGGCAGCATTATGAGGCGAGAGGAAATCAAACACAAGATTTCCATGCAAAGAGCAAGCCGTCACCACACAACTTTCTATCGCAAAGAGCTTTCAACACATCTCTAAATAATAACAGGCAAAGGCCAGGGACCTCCTAGGGTACTTCAGATAAGTAAAAGTTGCCTGACTACTTGATATTTTTTGGAAACTGAACTTAAAAGAGGTTCTATGGTTTAAAAAAAACTTTTCTTCATTGACCTTAGGATGGATTTCTGAGCCAACAGATGAAGGTCCATTGTTAATGAGCCTCATCACTTGGTCAGACGGATGAGTAGTTACACAGAGCATCTCTCACTCTGGAGGACCTGTCCTGCATTGCACAGACAATGCAATCATATGAAGGGGCACAGTGTTATAATTTCCCCTGCAGTGGCGCTGCAAAGAAACCAAACAGCAACAGCCAGGTTTTCTTAGGGCATGTCCCCACGGCACGGGTTTTCGGCTGGTTCTTCAGCCGGTTTGCGGTTTTGCAGACCATCTGAAAAACCGGCCGCAAACTAACACACCGGGCCGCTATGGAAAACCCGTGCAGCAGTCCCCACTGCATGGGTTTTCCACGCGCCGGTTTTCCGCCCGCGGGCGGCCTGAAAAACATTCAACACACTTTTCGGACGGAATCTGTGCATGTGAATGTGAAGGGGGAGGGCTTTTTCCCGCTCATCGCGGAGAAAAGCCGTCCCCCCCGCGGCCATGTGCACAGCACACAAACCGGACAAATACCGGTATTTGTCCTGTGCCATGTAAACAGGCCCTTACAGATTACAGCTTATTTCTGGGTGCTCCGGCAAGGGGGCATGTTGTGATTAGGTTAGTGTCAAGGGACCCTTCTGAAAAATTGGAAATGGAGAGCCAGGTTAATAAAAATAGTAAGATTAGTGTGGTTTAAAAGGCAAAAGTGTTAACTGGATAATAGAGAATAAAAAAAAAAAAAAAAAAAAAAAATGGGATTGTTATGCATTGTGGATACCTCCTACAATTTGTCCTTGAATTAAAATTAATCTAATTATACCCTTAGTGATTAGAGATAATTGGAACCCACACACACGTAGCTCATTTTTAAAATAAATTAGTCCCTCAGGGTAACGCAAATACTGTGGATATTAGGAGTCAGTTGGACCACAACCGGAACAAATTTGCCTTTTCTAGTGGCCTGGCAGCAAGAAATTTTTTATGCACCCTATGAGACACGGCATACTGGTATTATGGGATTTGTCTAGCAATAACCTTATAAAATCATATTTCTCGTCACACAGGCTGTGTACATATTTCATTAGCGCCAACATATTCCACAGCACTGTACAGAGTTTATCCTCCCTTACATTGGTCACTGTCCAAATCGAGTCGAACACTTTCAATTTTAACTGTACCTACTAGCATGTTTTTGGGTGTGGGAACAAACCATACCAGTACAGGAAGAACATACAAGATCCGTGCAGACGTCTCCTGAGGTCAGATTCAAACCCAAGAGGCCAACACTACAAAGCAAAAGTGCTCACCAAATCAGACAGACAGACAAACAAGACTTGAATGGCTGGAGTATGGGAGATACCCATGTAATGCAGAGGGTGATTATTATACTAAATTACTATTACTATGTAATTTATTCTCCAGATCCATATTGTTACAATATAACATTGCTACCAATTGAGCAACCAAAACCCAGCAATCAATTAAGAATGGTAAACAGAGAAAAGCATATTTAAAAGGGTGTTCTGATGTTATGCAGTAAAAACGGGAGGGGAGGGACTCATTCCATCACTGCGGCTGTCCCAGTGATCCCGGCAGAGAACTTCCCTGTTCAGTCTTCAATCTCAGGCCGCAGTGGTCATGTGTGGTATATCCAGCACGTGACGGCTGAGAATGGCTGCAGGGTCATATAAAGAATGAAGTCATCTGCCGGGATCACCCAGATGGCTGCAACGATGAAACGACAGCTTTACATGGTAAGTTTCTTTCTTTGCTTCCATTTTTGATCATGCCCTGATGAACTAACAAGCTTTTTTAAGTCCTGGAACACCACTTTAAACTTCTCTTACATGATTTAGCACCTGCCCTTTCTTTGCATAATCCCCTTCCCCCTGGATGCATTCTAGTCCATAAAAATAGCCTCTCATAAACAACTACTTATGTAGGAAAAACAAATGAAATTCTAAAGACTGTTCTCAAATACTTCTCATTACAAAATCAGATTACAGGAACAGAGGTTTTGCTTTCATTTTAGTAGAGAAAAATCAAAATCTGGTAAAATACTTTTTGTCTCCAGGCCGCAGGCATGCCTGCAGAGGCTACTTGAGGAGATAGAAGTTAAAGGGGCAATATCCAGGTTTAAGATCAACTTGGACAAATCAGAGGCCCTACTACTAACGGGTCCACAACGGCCACTATGGATTAGTTCTTTCCCAATGCAATGGCAATCCCACTCTTTGTCATATCTAGGTGTACTGATCCCCAGGAACCCAACCAGATTATACACTACTAACCTCAACACTTTTATGACCTTTCTCAATGCTAAACTGACTGCTTGGTCAGGTTTCACTTTTTCTTTTATTGGCAGGGCTAATCTTTTAAAGCTAATAATATTTCCCAGACTGTTGAATTTATTCCGAACTTTACCCATTTCCATCCGCCCACGCGATGAAAGACTTATTAACACACTATTCAAAACATTTATTTGGCAAGGCAGGAGGGCTAGCATTCCCCTAAATATACTGCAACAACGCAGAGCTAATGGTGGTATAAATTTTCCAGATATCAAACAGTACAATATCTCAGCAAATCTCTGCATATTACAAGATTGGCTCTCAGGTTCTCAAACATATGCCGACGGCGCTCAAGGCAAATTTTTGCCCGGGTATACTTTTAACCAATTTGTTGCATTTGCCGTTTACTTCTCTCCCAGCCATGGTGAAAGATAACCCATTGTTGATGACGCCTTGGAGGACGTGGCTGTTGGCACGAGGGAGACTCTCTGTCTGTGGAACATTCAGTCTCACTTTTACACATAACCCAACTTTTCAGTTGGGTAAATCCCATCCAATTTTTAAGAGCTGGTTCTCTGAGGGACTTCAAACAATAGGGGACGTGGTAGATCCCCGTCAAAAAACAATACTTACCTATAACCAGGCCTGTCTCAAATATAACTGCGTCTCATCACATCCCTTCCACTTTATGCAACTCCAACATTATGCATCCCAGGTGACTAGGCGATTAGGTCGTTCAGATTGGAATGACCCTTTGGTTAAAAAACTGTTGGATGTATCAAACCCTCGAGGACGTGTCTCGGGCTATTATGCCCTGCTTGGCTCAAACCTCAATTATGAGAATAGGACGCGGGGACTGTGCAGATGGAGAGAGGACATACCACAAATAACCTTAGAGAACATGCTCGAAGCCACCTTGAGAGTATCTAATTACATACCAAGTAATTCTTATCGAGAAATGTCCCTAAAAGATCTTACATAGAGGCTACCTGTCGCCTCACCGTAACTATCTTATGGGAGGGTGCCCTTCGCCATCCTGTTCCAGGTGCGGAGAGAGTGCGGCAACCTTATATCACTGCTTTTGCCGTAATGTTGTGCATCATAATACAATTTCATTGTTACGTAACCTTGATCATTGGAGCGTATATGATATGAAACAACCCCAATTTTTTAACTTTGCAACTATCTTTTGAGGTTTATTTGACTATGTGAAACGAACATTTTGCAGCCTTCTTTCCCCCTTTTTTTTTTTTTCCCTCCTCCCCCACCGCCCATCCCCCGGTGGGTTGGGTGGTGTTGATGTTTACAACCCCTTGTTGGGGCTGATGTTTGTTAAATTGTTTGTTTGGGAAATTGTTAATAAAAATATTATGAAAAAAAAAAATCTGGTAAAATTTGTTCTTCTCTAGGAGATACCAACTGTAAAGGGGGTGCCGTTTCTATACATTATCTGAATGGTAAAAGGAGCCTTATACTCAGATCTTTTTTGGTCCATAGAATACAATGGGAGAATGGTTTCACCTGTTTATCTTAAAATTCTCATAAAAGTAAATCACAAACAAGGTAAATTAATTCACTAATACATCCAATTGGGCATATAATCAGCAAAAGTAGTCTTGCTAAAGGAGGAGGAGGATAGCTGCTTGTAAAGAGTGTATCTGCTAGTGCAGAAGTATCAAATACACAGTGGGCCAAAATTAACAACTTGGCCAACCTTGATGTTTAATGAAAAAATGTCTACAATTGATGAAGTTTTTCATTCTTATCACATACAACGATGAACCATTTTCTTTCCAGAGAGTTTTATGCAAGTGAAAGAGTTTGTGAAACTTTCCCAGCTGTGTTTTTATAGGTGATCAATATTATGTTACCTTCTATATTTGCAGCCTGACCACCAACTGGTTAATAAATAATGCATCTGCAACTGATCTAGACAGAGTTAATAGACATTGAGCAGCTACATGTGCTTTATGTGGGGGACGAAAGATGTCCTGCCGCTCATCACCTTTTGTGTTGCTGCAGCATGACAGAACCCTATCTTTTCCCTGAAATGTTTTTATCCCCCCTATGCTTTATTTTATGGCACGCTCTTAGAGAAACAGTCTGGTATACACTTTATTTGTGCTTCTTATCTGCTAGATGGCATCTTCATTTAGAGTACCCTGCTGCCTGCAGAAATGCTGGGGCCGAGAAAGAGCTGGAAAAGTTAAGTGTTGACGCTTCACATCCACGTTTCTCCCTCACTCCAGATCCTCGTTTTTCCCTGTGAGCTACTCCTATTAGTCGTCTCATTGTCCAAATCGTTTCTCCTACCACTTGGTCCCTTCTCTGCTCTATGCAGGGGGCAGGGACTGAGTGAGAGTAGTGTAATAACTACCTACAGCTTCTTCCTTTTCTCCACTGTGCACTGACTGGCCATTACTCACGAGCCCAATATAATTATACTGCGAGACAGTTTTGGCCCTCGGGCCTGAGTTTGACACCCCTGTGCGAGAGGAAGACACAGTTGTGTGCATGGGGTTAATCGGAGTCTCTTACTACATACTCTACACAGAATTTGCAGCAGCCACACCACATTGAGGACATTATGGGGTTTGCTTCAGATGCCACAACTTCCAGACTCCTCCACCTGCTTCATAATACACTGGACTCCATATTACATTACTGTTTACATAATAACATCCAGCATAAAGTTAACAGCACAGAGCTTCTGTGTTCCTATACTTCAGATTTACAGGCTCCCCCCCCCCCCCCACTTTCCGCAGTACAATTTCAGAAGTAGAAAGTCTCAGAGAGCTGTCAAAATATTGATCTATCACTGCTGCCTGTGAAGAGTCTCACTTCAGTCTCCCTTTCTTAAATGGCCAGAGCTTTGTTACTGAATTACAAGTGAAATGCTTTCAATTTCTTAATTGTACATATTTGAGAATCTGTTTATATTATAGTTTTCTATCACTTCATGAGGTTTCCCTACAGGCCCTCTGGGCCATATTATAATTTTTTACAATAATGGTGCATTTCATGGTTCTTTTAGGCACCTGTTTGTTGAAAAATAAAGAAAGGTAGGATTTAATTTGTGGTGGTTTTGGTTACTGCACCCCTCATGCATGTCACCTATGTGGATTATATGTGACACTATGGGTTTATTTATATAAATGTTTTGTTTGTTGATTGATGTTACATTTGGATATGTTGTAACTTAGTGTGGTTTTATGTTATGTTTACAGCGACACATCTGATGAAGGTCTTGTTAGGACCGAAAACATTTATGTGGATTTGATTGGTCGCTCATGTGGAATTGTTACAAAATGAGAATAAAAAATGTCATTTTTCTATGTAATAGTGTGGGTATATACGTATTGGAAGTTTCCCTACAGGCGACAGTTCCTCTTTATTGATCAAAGCATGAATTAATCCAGGATGCATTCTAGGCCTTAATAATCAAAGCAAAATGACCAATTTTGCTATGCCTTTATTTAACAGGTTACAACTTTGTGAGAATTGTTTGTATACCCCATGTATATGATATATTTTCTTTTTTCAGGAGAAAGCAAGCTTTTTTGTGGTATATATTGTAGGTGTATTTTTTTCTTTTGCTTTCAGGAAAAAAAGCATTTTTTTCAAATAAAGTTTTGGATTTTTATAGGATAGAAAAATATTGGTACTTCTTCCAAACACCAAATCGGTTGGTGAAAGTTACTATATTAAAAAGGATTGTTAGAGGTGCTTTGATAAAATTAAATACATAGGGATAAAAGTATGCACCTATAGTTCTATAGTATTTTATCCCAGAAAGCTCATATTGGGCTCCACAGCATAAAATAACTTTCCCACCTGTTCACAGGGGTCTCTGCTGGGTTGTCTCGTCCCGCATTCCTCCACATCAGTATGTGTCACTTGGCTCAACCAATGATCATCTCCACCCCAGTCATGCTGGAAAGAGAACTAGGAATCCCTGATTATGAGGGTGCCAGAATCTAACACTTATTTTCTACACCCTTGGAAAGGTCATATAATGGTACCATATATACTCGAGCATAAGCCGACACGAGTATAGGCCGAAACACCTACTTTTGCCACAAAAAAAACGGGAAAGCTTATTGACTCGAGTATAAGCCTAGGATGGAAAATGCAGCGGCTACTGGTGAATTTAAAAAATAAAAATGGATACCAATAACATTACATAGGCAGGTATAGACAGTTTAATATCCCCCATAGGCAGTTATATTCAGGTATATGTCCTTATAGGCAGGGAATAGGCAGGTTATAGGCAGGTATATGTCCTTATAGGTAGGTTATAGGCAGGTATATGTCCCCATAGAAAACCAAACAAAAAAGAGAAAAAGTCCTAAAATATAACTTTTAATAATACTCACTAAAATCAATGATCGTCTCCTTCAAACAACACAGAGATGCACAGAATACCAACTAAAGGGATGCCAGTAATGCCCTAAAATGGACTAGACACACCCTAACCTACCAAAGCAGGACACCCGTCCTGATAAGGACACTCCCGCCAGGAACCTAACCCTAATTTATACAAAAACCCTACAATAACCTCCAGCCTAGTCCCGACATGACATGTTTCGATCAGCCTCTAATTCACCTTTCTGATCACCTCAGGGGACTGTCAAGAGGAAAAAAGACCAAAGGTACAGGGAAAGGAAGCGGCCACAGGATTCAGAACATAGCCACTATTTAGCGATACAGTTGTGATATACAATCAGCGTCGCCAATTAGGGTGCAAAATTATAAACTACAACCCCAATAGGGAACATTAGAAAAATCAATTAGGAACGAAGGGCATATATACATACGCAGGCGCATCAGAGATAGATGAGCGACTGGGTATTTTGTCGAGGTACCGTCCACTGACGGATGCGCAGCCATGATTGACACAGGTAAAGTAGGCTTACCAAAATATATGGATTAGCATGCCCCTAATATTAAAGCCACAAGTGACATATGAAGTTGAATGCCCGGCCGACTATTAATCTCACAGGCCCTGATCATTTGTCTGTGTGGGCGGGCATCTGCAGCTATCGACCCGCATACTACCATGCAACGAAGAGTCAGGGGTATAGGCAGGGATCTTGTCCATTCTAGGGTAGGGTATTAGCAGGTATCTGTCCTTCATAGGTTAGGGTTATCAGGCCAGGTTTATTCTGTTCCTTCTATTAGGTAGGGGTTTCTTTAATAGAAGGTTAGGTATCTGTCCTTCATCTAGGTAGGTATAGGCGAGGTATCTGTTCCTTTAGGTACTTAGACGCGCGTATAGGCACGGTGTATCATTCAATTCTTGGTAGGCTTATAGGCAGGGTTATGTCGTTCTAGGTAGGGTATACGCAGGGTATATGTGCCTTCTAGGGCTAGGGTATAGGCAGGTATATGTCTCCTTTGTAGGTAGGGTGACTCACTCGGCGAGGTTTATGTCCTTTAGGATATGGGGGTTTTCGGCAGTGTATATGGTTACCTTCTAGGTGATAGGGTTTCGGTAGGTCAATAGGCGAGGTTATATAAAAAGACAAAAAATTACAAACACTTACCTCACTCCCTCGCCACTCCGCTCTCCTTGCTGTCGGCTCCCACGCGCTCCGTAGGTCTTCCCGTCACAGGCGTGATGGGATGTGAATTCAGCCTGCGCACCACCGCGTGATGACACGTTAGCCCGTGCCAGAGAAATACCGGACGGCCGGACGGTCTGAGGGCCCGCCCGGAGTCGAGTGCGGTCACTCCGCCCGAGGGTCCACTGCTCGCTTCTGCGGCTCTCTGCAACCGCGTGGGTATTCCCGTCACGCTGTTTATGCGCTCCGGAGAAGGAGTCCGCCTATCATTAGGGGAAGAAAGGAAAGAAAATCGCCGACAGCCATAGGGCCACGGATAGGCATCAGTGTCCGTCGCTGTCAGCTCATTACTCGGATTCTGCTATATATGCGCTTCGCTTCTGAAGGAAGTAGCATGTAGCAGAAGTGTCCCTTTCCTAAGGCGCGAGCGGGCGTCCTCGCAGCTCACGAGCGTCCCGACAGTGACTCGAGCGTTCGAGTTTAAGCTCCAAGGGGTGGATTTGTTTCAGCAATTTTTTGTTGCGAAAGAGAACTCTGCGGCTTATACTGGAAGTATATACGGTATGTGGTTTCTAGACCACAATGTAATTTATATTAAAAAATAAATAAAAAAAAAAGTTCTACCTCGCATATACAGAAGATGTATAATATAGTTGTAGAACCTTGTATCATCGTTCATGTATCGGTGTCGTTCCTTACATGCAACACAAAATAAACTCCTGTTCCTGTACAGTGTAGCATTCATTTACTTGCAAGCAGACTGTTTTTCATCCCTACCAAGGGACATAGCACATTTGGGAAGAAGATCATTTGAATGGTCTCTACCTAATAAATAAATAAAATTTCACAGAGAAGCCAAATCAAGAAAGAATAATAGTATACACCACATAGAGTTTTACAGAGACTGCAGTTGACTTTACTTTGTGAGGACACTTGCGCTTGTGTAGGGCTGGATTTTTTTTAACCGGGCAAATGATTGATATTATCACAACACACACTTACTTGTGATCCTGATTTGCACACAGAACAGAAATAATTAGTAAACAAGGGAAAAATAAAGGGAGTTGTTACATTCTGAGAATTAGTGAAGAGCACAAGCATGACCACAGGATACGGGTGCGCAAAGAAAATGTCAAGTTGAACACGGAAGAGAGGAGTTTAAAGAATTCATAGCAGGGGGCGCACTACGTCATCGATAATAGAGTTACACATTCGGGTCTTTAGCGCAAGGGCTCGTGCCTGAGAGACTATTTACAAACTGCAAGTCTATAAAAATCAAGTCCAGACAGAGACGGAGGTAGTGCTCTCACGGGTGGTGCGGCGGTTGTTTTAAAACCACATCATAGAAACACACACGAGAAAATAAAAAACCAATATTCATTTTTACCACAGTGTGACTGTGTCTCATGTGCGTATAGCTGTGCGAGTTTTGTGTACAGAGACATGTTTTTAAATAACTGTACGTTCAACGGTAAAGAGCACCAAAACAAGAGGCCATTTTAAAGGGAGGTGTGAATGATTTCTTCAAGTTCGACTGTTTTCTTGACGACGTTGCTGAGTTCTTCTCACGTTTCCGTGACAATCAAGGGGCGTTTTCTTCCCGCCAGCTGGGTGTGTTGTCTTTATCGTCTGATGAGGGATTGGACATCAGTTCCCCCCCTTCATCTGTTCAATGCTCGCGCTCGCCGAGTAGTGTTGTCCCCCCCGCCTCTGCAGTCTTAATTTTTGTATGAGCTGTTTTACATACCACAGCCACTGCATTCAGTCTAGACAGAAGTCAACTGAAGCTCAGGAGTTAGCAACACTGGTCTCTTTGCTCTTCAGCTGTAGGTTTGGTTACTGAGTTGAAGTCCAGTCTTCTATGAACTCTAGCCTCTGAGCAGAACAAGTCCCGTCTCCGCGTTTCTTGTGTTTACAGCAGAGGCACAACATTTGCCGTTCCTTCTGATTGTAAGAAACAGCTGCGCAGTGGCACTGAGGAGTCTTGGTGGCTGAATATAAAAGATGAAATTGTTATCGGCCTCCTTACACGCAGGAGCATTAGGCACCGAGGCACAATTCTGCTGGTTTTTGATTGTAGAAGCGGGGCTTTCAGTGTTACCTGGGAGGGAGGCCTGGATCGCTGTATCTTAGAAGGAGCAAATCTTTGCCGGTCCACCTGTATTTCTTGAGGTGAGAAGGGCTGGAGTTAATGCATGCGTGCTGTGGAATACGACAGTGGGGGCAAGACAGAATGTAAATAGTTGAGCCGTTCATGCCATAGGGTGGCAGTGCATAGGAGGGATGCAGACCGGGCACTGGGAAGCTGTGTTTACGCACATAATGGAAGATAAGGAGAGCTGTCGGGTTGAATGGAAAACAAGGACTGGCTTTGGCAATATGACATACCATACGTTGCTTGTATTGTTCACTGTCTCACGCTGAAGGGCCATATTTAATGAATGATAGAAACCTCCTTTGCTAGTGGCATTGTGACACTGCTGCCAAGACCATCTGACGTGAAAGTGTGTGCGGTTTAGGGAGCCATGCACACTGCGACAGAGGGACCTAGTTCAGATGGGATCTCCTACTCTGATCATTTTTACTCGTTGATGTCCATTTTTCTTGTACTCAAAATAGTTAGCAGAATATGCACATTTTTTTTACGTTCCATGTTCACTATTTAACCAGTTAACCTCTTATGTTTGTATACACCAATAAAGAGGGAATATAACCTCTGGCGCTAGTTAATGGCCAACAGACGAATTTCCTTGTTTTCCACGGAAAAATGAAACGCTGGGAATCAAAGTTCTAATTACTTATGTAAATAAGGTGATGTCCATGGTGACACAACCCCTTCAATGATCTTGAGTTATAAGGCTGTACTGAACATTTACTACATAAAACATACAATTTATAGCAATACCTCTCTGTAGGGTACTGGTCCCGGTTGTATTTTGGCGGCCTCCATTGCTACGTTATACACATTGAAATGCTACGCAGCAAATTACAGCTAATCCACACAGCTTTTCTGAGAGCTATTGGATTTACTACCCGTCCCCCCGTGTGTACAATATGATCGTATTATAATACGACCATATTGTACGTGCGGAGGGAGAATTGACATGTCAATTGTTCACACCGATTATGCGACATGAGTAATGCATGTCTATGGGGCCAGAGGGCTGAACTCCTGAACATGTTGCCTAGAATATAAATGTGTGAACCAAACACAAACTGCAAGACACTTGTCATGGTAGCAATCTAACTTTGAAACAAAAAAGAGGCAGCATGGTTAATTATCTAGGGAAGTCTTTCATAGATGTTCGTTAAAAACTGAGCATTTACTAAAACCAAATCATATTTGCAAAACTTGTTTTTATATGTAGAGGACAACGGTTCATTACAATGATTCTGGTAATACCCTTTCCAAAAGGATCCATAGGATGTTAGAGGTATATATATGGGAGACTAAAGGGAGGATGGTACTAATTGCATAAGCTCGTCACCACCAATATCAAATCCACGGAGTCCTGACCTGCAAAACGCGCTACTGCTGCAGCACCCACACCGCTCTCACTACACATGCTTTTGATTGTGTGCTGATGTAAGAATGGACTGCAAGCAGGGGCATCGTACATTCAACTACTAACAGCAGGACAACCGGGATCATTTTTTTAAAACGGTGGACAACCGACAGATAGTTTGCTCTACTTGAAAACTTCTTTCCCCTTTATGCTTAAAGAAACATTTTAGAGAAGGATCCTTACTCTAGAGCTTACTTACAAGCCGCACCCAAATGGCACTTAGTTGCTGTGTAGAGGCCATCAGTAGTATGAATGGGCGGAATGCATCGACCAAGCGATAAGGAGCACATCAGTGGTCATAATACTGGAGCAAACAAGTATTGATATTGTTAGGATCAACCAGGCTATATAAGAGTATTGTATGATAAAAACGTCTGTTCATTCTATGAGAAAGCTACATTTATTGTCTCATAAGTTTATAACCTTGTCAAGTGTCTATTATACAATTGGGACTAGAATTTCTATTGTTGGTTACACACCCTTTAAAAGGTGTGTCTGGTATGCCCCCCAATGACTGATTTGGCTAAGGGATGTTATTAACCCCTTAGAACGACCGGCCACAAGTCTTTTGACGTGGGCTGGTGTGGGTCGTTCAGTCTGTCGGAGTGAGTATTCTTCCACGTCGGTCTGTGTAGGGAGTTTCCAGGTTTGCGGCGACCGCGCTAGCTGCGCTGGGATCGGGACTGTACTTCACGAGCCCTGATCCTATGAGACCTCGTGGTCTGCTGAGCTAGTCGGGGAGCTGGCGGAAAACCTCCCGCTACCTGCGTGCTTTTAACACCTGTAGAATGCGGTGGCTGCGTTGGTACCGCCCCGCCCTGATTCAATCAAAGGGTTCTTCCCTGCTCTGTCGGGTGATCGGAAACAGAGACCCGACACAGCCCGGGAACGGCAGCCATAGATCAGCACTGGTGGGACTAGAGTCCGGGCCCCTGAGTCTGTCTGTGGTTAACATGCAGTGACAGGACATCCCCTGGTGTGGCTGACCTGATCAGCTAGTCTGTGTCCAATTGACAACAGATCTATAATGCTATTAGAATTTGATGAATATGCTAACAGACATTACTAAGTGTTATATAATACATAAACAGAATAAATAGTAAAATGTGATAAACAGTTCGGCCTTCATGGGATATAAAAAACAAAAAAAAGAATAAACACCACTGAAAAAGTAGAGGGTACAAAAAATGAGTAATGAAAATATTTAGAAAGTAAATAATATTTATACAAAATAATGATTGTGCAGAAGTGTAGTTATATACAACAAAATACACTACGACATAATGGCAGGTATGATGCACACACAACCGTAATAACCGGTAGAATTAATCTAACAAGTTAGATGAATCGTAAATGGTGAACGGTAGTAAAAAAGCAAGAACAAAAATTTAATACAAAAGGAAAATAGTTGTTCTGCAATTATCTTTATAATGTGATACATCTTAAAGATTTATTTCCCACATAATATAAAGCTACAATCTGTGTCTCAATAAAACGATGGTGTTTCAGGACTTCTTCGCTCAACTGTGTCATTGAAAAAAATAAACAAAGTGTACTCATTTGTTGATATCGCAAGAGAGGCATAAAACTAAAACATAAATAGATTTCTGCGTGATGTAACTATCTTTTCGGGCCTGGAGGACTTTAAGGGGTTCTTAAAAGCCTTGTATCCAAACTAAAATTCGATTGAAAAAAAGAGTTAGTTTTTTTTTGTTCGTTTTGTGAGATTGAGCTGTTTGTTTTAAGACACAGCTAAAAGAAGAACAGGAAAGTATAAATAACGTTATACAAATGTAATGATTATTCATATTATCTCAGAGTAAAGAAAGCTTGTGTTACACAGTAAAATCTTTTTTATTAGACCTTGGCGCCACTAATATCAGCGTAAAAGGACATTCACAAATCAATTCTTGTACTTCTATGTAAGTTCTTGCGGCATCTGATATTTCTCTAGCCTTAAGATGTACTATTTTGTGAAGGCGCCCTGCAGCGTTCTTTATTTTCCCCCCCGCCCCCCCCCGACTTTTCCCTTCTCTCCCCCAAAAGTAAATAGCCAGCTCAATAAATGCTGGACACAACTGTGTAAAATCTTTGTGATGTAAATTCCGGGAGTGCCATTGACGGATCAAAAAGGTAAAGACCCTTTAAATAGTACACAAGTGGAAACATCGTTCTGATGGTGAGACGCTCTATTTAATAGTCTAATTCAGCAATTTGAAATGGAACTGGGAATAAGGCCTAGACATTATTTAAGAGCAAAAAGAATGATACTTACTCACACAGCACCACATATTTTTCAAGGCACTCAAGCAGAAGTTCGCTTCCTCCTTGATGAAAGTGGAGAGAGGCTGGGTAAGTGATAACTTCTCATCCGTTCAAGCAGCAAAAACAGACAAGTATGATCCAAGTCTCCATGCTGTCATTTGTGTTACTTGTTTTAATTTGACGTTGAGGTTGTTCGGTGTCAAGCGAAGAGCGAGATGGAATGACCCATTTGCTTTGGATATTTATCGGATCTGGTTGAGAACAATCCTCTTAAAAAGTTTACAAGAATAGATATTTGTAAATCCTGAATAGGCTAAAATAATGTAAATATAACCAAAAAAATATAACTTAGTTATCTACATCTGTACGTGATATCCGTATCTTTATTTGTTTAGGTCACCCATTACAGCAGAGGAGAATGAAAACAAACATATACGAGAGGAAAGCTTGCTGCGGCAGCAATATTTACCTTACTCACTCTGTCTTACAACAGGTGAAACAAAGATTAGATATTTGCTCCTCGGTGTGGAGAGGATTTTTTTTTTTTTTTTTGCCAGAGACTGCTTGTTTCAGAAACCTGAAGACACTCTACTGTGTGTTTGATTTTTACTTAATTCGTTTCTATGTTTAGTCTATTCAACTGGTCAATACCATCAGACATAATGTACCTCCAGCTATGGAAAACTTCTGATTCATCACAGAAATGCATAAGAACATTTTATTAGATGTGGTACGGGCTCCAAGACCAATTATTCACACAGAATTCATCGCCAGTGACACTCCCTAAGAAATGGAATTGGAGTTTTGCATCATGTAGGCTTCTCTCAGCTTTACCCAAGAGAGCTGAGGATGGCTGTAAAACTCTATAGCATTTATCAACTCACATTCAGCTCTTTGGAGAAAAGCCATCTGGTTTTATTGTTATGTATTATAACCAGGGCATGTGGAGTCGGGTACGGTTGCCTATTGTGCAGGAGTCGTAATTGATGACATGGGCTAGGCAAAGGCTTGCCCCAGGGGAAAAGATTCTACTGCACAGTAGCAAACAGTATTTCAGCTAAATTTTTTCACCTGTTGCAAAGGTCAGTAGACGTAGTGTAAACCCATTCGTCAAAAACTGACTGTGGCTCTGAGGCAAATCCTTCTATACCCTGACATTGTTACTCAGATGTTGCCCCTGGTGGTCAGTGCTTTGCAACCCTAGAACCAGTTAGTGTAGAGCAGGCGTCTTCTTCTTATGCCTGGATAATAATGAGATAAGGTATTGTATGCAGGATCTGATGGAGGCGCAATACTATTGTCTTCTCAGCGAAACAAATTTAGAGACTTCTCAGAAATGTTCCTGCGCAGTGTCTTGCATTTTTTTTGTGGTCTAAAGTCATATCAAAAATATATTTTACGACTAACAAGCTCAAAATGGTAACGCATGTTTTGAACTTGTGCAACTTTCAGGCTCCTATACCATCCTGTCTGCCTCTCCCCTCTCGCCAATCCCTTCACTGGGCTTCGCCATTGCCCAGCGAAATATTTCAATGCTTACAACCATGGACCGTACAAGGCTCTCCGCCATGACTTTGCCTCCTCCGATAAAGATCTATGGCCCCTAATTTCAAAAATTTATCCCTCATCGCAATCTCGCCTTACCACGACCTTATCCTCTGCTCTCCATTTCAGCTCATCACAAGATCCGTCTACAAGACTCTCCGTGCTTCACCCAACACTCTGGAACTCACGCGCCACTAAGATACATGCATCAGACTCTCCTTCCACTTTTTCACCAGCTTCAAAAGCCAAACTCTGAAAACCCTGGTTTTTTTCAGGCCTTGCCTAAACCTTCGCACTAAACTGTGTCACTACTTCCTCAGCAGACATGTCTGACCCTCACTCTCCCACGTCTCTTTCCCCCTCTTGTAGATTGTAAGCCCTCGCGGGTGAGGGTCCTCTCTCCCTCTGTCGTGTCCAATTGTCATGATCCGCCTTTCATTGTTCTCGTTTGACTTAGTGTAATGTATGTAGAACCCCCTCGAATGTACAGCGCCCTGGAAATCAATGGTGCTTTAAAATAAATAATAATACTAATACTATCACGTGCCACTACAGCTTTGTAACAGGTTGCGCTACTGTAATTTTATATTTACAGTCGTTCGTTACCTATCTTATAAATAATGGTGACTTGCAGTGTATTTAGCAGTCTGCTTACGTCTGCAGGAATTATTTACTGTAACAGCATTGGTTACTGTTTTGCTCCCTTAGATTCAAAGTGTTAATATTAATTATTTTGTTAAGGTATTTGGGAAATCCACTGGTCGGGTTTTCTGTGTACGCGCTGACTGCTTCTGGGCTCTAAAATCAGATCTGCATGAAGGGGTGTCTTTGACCAAAGAATCTGATCCGAGGTGCTCTTCTACGCACATCAATGTTGTGGCAGACTGGACCTTGGATACAATATTCAGTTCGTCAATCTACCCACAAGTGCTCGCAATAAGATCGCAAAAACAGTGTTACCATGTTTTAACTTGTTCAGTGTCGTGTTATCCGCAAAATAGCTTGTTTATTTATCATAGAGGTGATTAAGGAGCGCTGATGTTGACCACTTTCTACAGTAAAGTTATTCACTGTAAACATGGTCTGTGTCTGAGGGAGGTCAGGAGTCGGAGGTTGTGGAAATATAGGGAGTGCGGAGTCGTGGGTTCGCGTTCGACTACCACAGCCCTGATTTTTGTAACCAGCCCTTTACTAGTGTATAAGGGGGTTCTCCGCTATAGACTATTCCAAGCTTTTAGATGGGTTCAATAATGTGAGTTGATCACAAAGTTTCCTGACCATGGATCCCTCTAGCAGAAGTTGTAATGTTGCAAAAAATTGGCAGTAAGTCGTTCAATTGTCTATTACTGCACCCACCACAGAGAAATTGAAGGCTAGATTCAATATCCAAGGTTTGTGTCTGTGTAATGTGGGACAGGCCAGACCCAAGAGACACTCTTTGTAACCACTGTCTATTCTGGCCAACAGATGATGATCCCACGGGACCCCTCTACTAACTCAACATCCCCTACTACAGGAAATGAAAAGAGGTTTTCTAAACTGGAGAAGCCCTTTAACTCTAGTGCATGAAGAGGTTCAGGATTTAGAAAGGTTCTGTGCCGATCTCTTTGATATCAGTCTTTCTACTCAACATTGGAGATAGGCTCTTTTTAAAGGGGTTGTCTCGCTACAATGATTGGGTTTTAATTAAAAGTTACTTAAAAAACAGCAGCTTTGCAATATATGTTCATTACAAATGTCCTACCTGATTTGCGAGCTAGCCCCTGGTTAGTAGTACTACATCAGCTTCTAAATCTCTATAGCAGCCAACCTTGTTGATCCTTATCTTCAATGGCTCTGTCAGGTCTGTATGACTAATCAGCCTCTGAATAAGGTTCAGAGGCAGGGCCCTCCCCAACAGAATGCTTCTGTCAGTGGAGCCGGAGGGGGAGGGTTGGCTTCGGTGCCCGTGCTGCCTGGATTACCCTGTGTGATGCCTGCTTTCCTCACCTGCTCTCTACATAAGATAGATGTGACAGCAGTGACTGTGTGTTACTATAATCATGATGTGTCTGTGGAGCTGTAACTATAATAAATACTATACAGGATCAGTAGTGCTTGTGAACAATTAATGCTACTGCTGTACTTGTGAACATCCTGAGTAACATCCAGCCTTCCTGTGGTCTGATTCTTGACAGGGTCTGTTGGTTGCCTGGAGATGTGGAGATATGCAAGCTAAGCAGAGGGTATAGGAACACTTGCATCCCCTCTTTTGCTATTAGCAATCACATGACCTCCTCCACACTCATAGTATCCAGCCCTAATACAGCTGATCTAGGATGCCTGCAGATAATCTAGGCAGGCAACACAACGGTTTAACTCTGGCAGCAATCGTCCCCTGCCCTCCCTGCTGTATTGAAGTTATGGAGGGAGACTGCCTGTGTGCGAGGGAGGGGGAGGGGAACGGGAGAGGGGGGGAAGAATAGAGGGAGGAGAAGAGGCAGAGAGAAGAAGCACGCCCCTCAATCCAAAAATCCTTTGTATCGAAAACATTGATGTGGGCTGTAGGCTTGTATGAGAACAACTCCTTAAACATTGCCTGTCCCTGCCTGTATATCACTCTTTCTAATCAATTTTACAAAGAATATCCCGTTTATGTAAAATAGAAATGGCAGTCATTTACAGGAAAAGAACCTGTCCCCTCCTCCCACCCATCTCACAATGCTGACCTTCTTAGATCAGTATTGAAAATGTATGTGATCTGCTATCAGAACATGTTCTCCTGAACTTCAGGGATGAGCCACAGACCAAGATTCTGTATCTTAACTTATAGCCTAGACTACTGCTCCTACTTAAAATATACCTGAGCTTTCAGATACATTTTCAGGATAAGTTGCCATGTGAGTTTACATGAGTAGCACTAGGTCTGGCTGTATAACTTGTATATGACGACATTTTTCACCAGTTTTCCCCTCTGCAGGATTCATCTCTTACCTCCTATGAGCTGTAAATACACCCACCAGGGGATCGTGCTCACCTGTATACTTATAGTACACCCCCGTAGAAGCAGTAGTAGCATGAGGGACGTTCTAGAGTAGAAAGTACAAAATAAGAACTGGAGTAAATAACATTTAAAGGGGTTTTGCCATGATTGTATATGTTGACTGTGGGTACCTCCTCGAAAAATGGGTACTTTACTACTCACTTTTTCTAAATTTAATGTGATTACTCAAAAAGTGAAGCTCTGAGAGCTACAGTATTGCTCAGTCCCCTTAGTACTCCTGACAGTTTACATTGGACTACGACCAGGAGCTGATCTGACCACGCTTGTGTGTTTGCACTTCTTATCGAGGACAGGAAACATGAAGGAGCTTGCAAGGGGCTGTGTATTAGGCCGTCTGCTGTATAGAGAATCCACTGGTTGTAATGTAATTATTTGAGTGTGGGAAAACTTTGAAGACGCTCCCTGCTTCCTCGCTATGCCTGCTCACCCCCTCACTAGCCCCCATGAATGTGCTTTGTGTTTTTTTTATCTTCTCTCCTGAGCAGGTAAGAGATAAGGAACTCACTTCGTGGCAAAACCCCTTTAACAGAGTTGTATTGGTCTCCTTTGTGTCTCTTCAGCCACACACCCCCTCCTCCCAGTTCTCCCCTCTATGGACAGCTATAACCTCATCCATTAGACTGGATTCACACTATTGGCCTTATTTATCAAATCTGTCTAATATTAAAACTGTCTTTATTGCTTAGAGCAATCAACCAGAGCTCAGCTTTCATTTTTTCCTGAGCAGTTTAAAATGAGGCCCTGTGTATTTTTTCTTCAAACATGCCATGTAATCTGTGGCAAAAACCCAGGAAACGCCTACGGATTGCTGCCACATATTACACTTCCTTCCACACTTGCATTACAATACACCTTAGAAGGTACATCAGTCCCATTCAAAGGGGCTTATCCAAGTCCTTGCTACCAATACATTTTCCACACTAAATAAAATTGACAGGAGTACATAATAGATTCACACCATGTGTGTATTCCCACTGAAAACACTGGGATAGTAAGGCTCTGTCTACACAGCACGGGTTTCTCATCGGATTTACGGCAGATTCAGTATGTAAAGTCCGCTGAAAATCCGACTGCACACAGTGCTGTGTAGACTGCAATGAAAAATCTGTGCTGTAGTCTACACCCGAATTTCTCCAGCGCGTTTTCAAAACCTTCTGGTTCTTCCGTCTCAAATTGCCGTCGGATCCCCATACATTCAATGTACGGGGCTGCGAGCAGATCCGAAAATGGACCGCGGTTTTTGGGTCAAATCTGCACCAAAAACCGCGGTCCAGAGATGTTAAAATGCTGTCAGATTTTGGGTGACATTTTAACATATGCTGTGTAGACATAGCCAAATGGTGCATTTTTATGGGGATTTGGGTTCGTAAAATGCGCGCTTTGTGCAATAAAAATACTCTCAAGTAGCTGACAACTCATCTTTATTAAAGGAAAAGAAAAGCTCGATGGATTTAAGCAGGTTTGTCAGAGTAAATGATGAGTTAGGAGACCGGGGAAACAGGAAAGGAGCTTAATAAATTCTTCTAGTGCAGGTACATTGCACTTAAAACAGCGACACAAGCTGATTCTATTATGGCCTTAATCGCAAATTTACCTGCACTAAAACATTCGTACAGTATAATATATTGAGACAGTGGATAATTTAATAAGTGTAACGTGATTTACATATGCAATATGGCTTTCTCAGTTACAGATCTCTGCAGGTCCACTTGACATTTTTAATTTTTCTTCTCTTGATCCCAGGAAAAAAAAAAATGTAATTTATACTAAAAAGTTATTTTTTCGATGATACTCTTTTTATACAGAGGGTTGAATTACTAGTTGGGCATCTTTACCTTTTTAGGTATAGCCAGACTGAGCGGTTGGTGCAGTAGGGGGATAAATTTACCTATGTGTACAGTGCTCAATATGTAGGCAACATACACCCTCTGTGAAAAGTAAAACTGTAATCAGTATCTCACTGTACACAAGAACAATTGGCAAGAATTCTGACTCAGATCTGAGTCTCAATTAGATACATTTCTCACTCTTAGGGTATGTTCACGATGGTATCGTACTTGTGGGGCCGGTTAACGCTGCGCTGTTATATACGCTACGGAAAAAACGCACCCGCACAAACATTTATCATAGTAGAATCATAGCACTCATTGAGTACTATGATTTTCCGATGTATTCCCTGGTGCATACCGCCCCACTCCCCCCCCGCCCACCCTAAGCCACGTGCGCCCGCAAAAAGAGGTGACAGGTGCGTTTACGCACCGGTCAAAGTGAATGGGATAATTGTTGAAAGTACCATTGGCCAGCATCTACTTCCAACAGCAGGCGAAAAGCGGTGCGCACAGGTATGCACCGCTATATGCCGCGTGAACCAAGCCAGAACATGAAAGTAAGATTAATAATATAACTTCAATTACCAAATTTCAGCTTACTTAAAATCAGTTGATGCAAAATGATTAGACCCCACATCAAAAACTACTACATCTAGTATTTTGCATGACCTTTGTGATTTTTAAAGACAGCAACTCTTCTAGGCATGGAATGAACAAGTTGGTGACATACTGCAACATCTATAAGTTTCCATTCTCTAAAAACGACCTCTGTTACAGCCAGGATGCTGGATGTCTCTTCAGAATTCCACATACGTGTTCTATTGGGTTCAGATCAGGAGACATACGTGGCCACTGAATCACTTTTACCCACTCATTTATGTTGAACAATGTACACAATATATCACATAGTGTTGACATCTTATATGCCTTAGGTTATTTATCTGGACAGCAATTTCATATCATGAATGGCAATTAGCCTGCATGCACATTTATTTTGTCTGTAATGTTACACCATATCGCCACCTTAACATCTCATACCATATAGTACTCTGTTTTTACTTTTTGTAAAATTCTAACCCCTTACCGACACATGACGTATCCATACATCCTGGTAAGATTCACCCCCCTCATGCCATTTTACAAAAAAAAAAAGGTTACACATAATTGGTATCGCTACATATGTACAAGTATGATCTATTTAAGTACTGTATATAATGTATCCCATAAACTTAACACTGTAGAAAATGGCGCTGCAGCACAAATTTAAGAAACAGAAAATGTTTGGATTACTTTTATGGTAGAAAAACATAACAAAAACCTTACATATTTGGTATTGCTGGAGTCGTATTAACCTGCAGAAAACACATAATTTATACTGAAGTGTGAACACCGTAAAAACAACCTCTCAAGCCCTCCCACAAAACATGGCGCAAGTACTTTTTTTTTCCACTTTTTACACCACTTAAAAACCTTTTGCGGTTTCCCAGTATATTCTATGGCAGTGAATGACACCATTAGAAAGTACATCTTGTCCTTCAAAATAAAAACCCTCATATGTCTATGTAGGTGGGAAAAAAAAAAAGTAATGGCTCTTGGAAGTCGGGGAGGAAAAAACTAAGAGCCACATCATTATGACTGGCTGCTGTTAACCGTCCAATTTACCTGAAATTTGATGCCAAATTCTGTGTGGAATCTTACTTTATGAATGGTGTACAGCTTAATAATAAATGACCAAACTTATGATTTTACTAGTAGATACCCCGTCGTGACTAACAGAAAATGCATCTACTTAAAGGAAGAGTTCTTGTCCAAGGACAATGACTGCAATAAAAAAAAAAAATACACATATATATGCACACACGTACAGCACACACGTACAGCACACACGTACAGCACACACGTACAGCACACACGTACAGCACACACGTACAGCACATTGATGTGGGCGGCTGTTTTCAAGACCTCTGGTAGTATTGAATAAATTGAAAGCCCCATCATATAGGTGCACGGCTTCCTGTAATCAGTCCAGCACCTGTATGTCCATCATATGACCAGGACAGATCCTCATCCTCTGGATGTCAACAATGAGGCTTTCCAGTCAATGGCTAAAGAGAGAAGTTATGAAACACTGAGGAACTACATTACAAGATAGCATTACATCATAACAAAACAAAAAAGCTTAATTTGAGGGAACTAGAAGACCCATTTAATGAAACAAAAAGTGCATGTAGTTACAGACCTCCATTTGTAAATTGCTTCTTCTTGAAAGAAACAGCATTAATCATGTCCCATTCTGCTTCATAACTGTTCTGACGCTCAGGACCACCAACATTTTGTTCTTTTGGGGACTGATTCCACTGTACAACCGAACTGGAGTCCTTGGATAAAGTTAAAAGTCAATACGTTAGGAAAATTAAGAGAATTAACCAAAACACCATATACCGTCACTGATGCTGCATAGGTAAGCATGTTCTTTACAGAAGATTACAGTCTAACACCTTGAAAACACAACTGCGTTTTTTGTTTTTTTTATCCTGCCTTGCAAGAGCCATAACCTTTAGATTTTACGGCTAACACAGCCTCTTTTCATTTACCACATAATGTACTAAAAAGCTTTTAACATTTTTAAGTGGAAGGAAAAAAATAATTTATTTTTGGTTTTATTTTTCTTCCACATTTTTTTCCCCATGCCAAATAAAAGGCAAAACAAACTTTATTCTGTGGACATTCTCCATGTAGGGTAAACAAAGGGATAAAAAAAATATATTTATTATTATGACTATTATATATATTATATATATAGGGATATATATAAAATTATATATATATATAATATTATATATATAAAACACTATCTAAATAACTTTTTTCCTTTCATTTCAGCCCATATAATGGATCTGAATATGCAAACACTTGACCAATAAAATGTAATCCTAATGTATTGCAGTATATTGTGATTCTAGCATGTGGAGTACTAATATGACAGCCCAGGATTTTTCCTCCTTCCCCAGGCTACCATGTTAATAACTCAGCACCCCATATCCCACCTACCCCATCTAACCGCTAACTATTGACGGAGGCATTGAAGAGGTTAAACAGGCAGGATCAGAATCATCACCAGTCCAGAGTTAAAAGTCCCAACGTTATCCTGCATGGGGAATGTCCACAGAATAAAAAGTTAATGTTTTGCGTTTATTCAGCATAGGAAATCAGCAAAAAAAAAAAAGGAAACAAAAAAAAACAAGAAAGGGAACTCAGAGAAAGGCCTGGTTCACACGGCTTATTGCCGGCGTAATTGCGGGGATGGATTTTGCCCCGCAATTACGCCGGCAGCCGTGCAGCGGGGCGGCAGCTCGCGGGCCCCATAGACTGTCATTATCTATGGCGCGTACACGCCGTAAATAATTCACGTCACTTTCTCCCCGCTCGGCGAATCCGGGGAGAGGAGACGGAATCCATAGTTCTCTATGAGAACTGTGGATTACCGTAATGACAGGGACGGATTGGAGCCATACCGCAGCGCAAATACGGCGTGCAGTACGGCTCCAATCAGCGCCCAAATAAGCCGTGTGAACGAGGCCAAACTGTGCCAAAGGGCTCACCACTCTACTCTTTAACACCTGATGTAACATTGGGGGGGCTTCGTTCACACCACCCATGGAGGCTCCAGTTCAGGGCTTGTTTATAACTCCATCATGCAACTCTATTCTTCCTGTCCAAATCTGACGGGCACCACAACAAAAGCCAACTGGACACCATAATAAGTAAATGAAGGCTGGCAGTAGTGTCAATGTCCATCATGGTTTCTATTAGTCTGAACAGTGCCTAAGCAAAAACTCATCCGAAGCAGTAGCAGTCTGCTAAGATTTTTTTAGCCGCAGGGATTTTAATCCTCTGTAAGGGTATGTTCACATGGCGTGTTCAATACGTTTCAGGATACGTTTCCAATCTGGAAAATGCATTCAAAAGTGCTGCAGAAAATGCATCCAACACAGGTGCGTGTTTGGATGTGTTTTGGCTGCAGCAGAGAAACGCACCCTATAATTATAATTAGGGGTCCTCCTGCGTCAAACAGATCAAGAATTGACATGTCAATTCTTTGAATGGATCTAAAAGACGCATCGGCGATCACTTGTCTGAACGCCGATGCGTGTATTACATTGAAAGAAATGTAAATCACACTGCACATTGTTAGATGCAGTTTGGGTCTGTTTAGGGTCCAAAAAAAAAAAAACTGAGCCACACACGCATTTAAAAACATATCCCAAAAGGTATTGAACATGCCGTCTCAACATCCCTTAATATCTTAGGTTACAAAGTTAGTGAGTTACAAAGACAACCAAGGAAGCAAACCTAGCTGTTTCAAAGAGTCCCAAAGAAGTAAATAGAAGAAGCCGCACTGTCACCTGTCCATTTAGGCTGCGTCCCCACGGCAAGGGACAAATACTGGTCTGTTTATCCGACCTGTATTTGTCCGGTTTGTGTGCCGTGCACACGACCACACGGGGGACGGCTTTTCTCCACGATGAGCAGAGAAAAGCCCTTTCCCTACACATTGGCTTGCACAGATTCCGTCCGAAAACCAGACGGAAGATTGTGCAAGCACTAAGCTTTTCGGACGACCCGCGGGCGGAAAACCCTGGCAGTGGGGACTGCTGCACGGGTTTTCCATAGAGCACCATTGTGCTCATTTTCAGCTGGTTTTTAGGGCGGTCTGCAAAATCGTAAACCGCCTGAAAAGCCGTCCAAAAACCCGTGCAGTGGGGACATGCCCTTATTCTCTGTAAGGAGCATCAAAGGCTACCATTGTTAAGACAGCTGCAAGCCCCCAGGTGGAGCCTGCATCATTTAAACATTTATGGCAAAGCCTTGCAGTGTGAAAAGAGCTTAGGAAATTTTAATTGTCATTATGTTAAAAAAATATAAAAATATATATTATATACACCAGAGATGGATACAAAAATGTCGACCCATTTCCTGCCCAGGGTGTCTGATACACGTCATGACCTTTAAATGACAATACAAGAATCTTATCTATCAAAAACCAGGCTCAAGCCTGTGAAGTGCAACATTCAAGGGCAGCTCTCATCTGAAGTAGGGAACAGAATGAAAAGTTTTTTGGAAGTGGGGAAGCTGACAGTTACAGCTGCACGATCAATAAGTTGCTTTATTCATGTTGTCTGCCCCATAAAAGTATATACAATCTTGGATTTCCACATTTATGCTGGGGACGCCTTTCTTTCCTACCATTGGGTGACGAAGGAGACAAGTAGAAGTAGTGGCCTATATGACCTCTGCATATCTGAAACTTTCATTCATTTTTATTTTTTGGAATTGCTTTAAGCACAAACATGATTTTTATGCAATTTCTATACAATGTTACACTGAATAAAGTGGTTTAGGATTGTAAGGTGCTGGTTAGTGCCTGGGCTTTACTTTAATAATATATAGGTATGATATATATTTTTGCATCCACTTCATTCAGGTTGTATTTGTGTATGTAAGAAATATGAAAACTGATGTGGGAACAACAGGGTTAAACAGTTTGTCACTTGCAGCGAACCTTTGGCTGACAATCACGCGAGTAGAACTCATGGTCCCACAAGATCCCAGACACACATCAAAACAGGAGAATTACCTTTCCCTTTTGATACAAATCCGGATCTGTTTGATTTAATGTGTTAAACTAAGGATTAAGACAAATAGGTAGTGCAAATATAGAGTTTTCCTCGAGAAAGCTAAGCGGCGAAACGTACGTCGAGGCGGTTTGTGGCAGGTCGCATGTCTCTTATTCCTGTGTAATATAACTTTACATTTGTAATTATATTTTTACGATTTTTTATTATTTTCTGCAGTATATTTATGTCACTTGATATATTACTATTGTAATTTATACTATGATGCATTGTGGTTAATTTATTTTGTTTGTTGTCCCAGTATTTTAAGCGACAGACATACTGTCCTGCTTTTTTGTACTATGTATGATTTTCAACTGTTTTTTAGCTGTGATTAAAAACTTGGGGTCATTTTTGTGAAAAAGTATTTGTTATAATAAAGTTTATTGGCTTTTTGACAATTTTATATAGATTTGGTCTTCATTTTTTTTTGGTTAATTTTTGGGTAATTTATGGTGACAGTTTTTATTTGACCTGCTTCTGATTGGTATTATATTCATAAATCCTTTGGGCCTCCAATGCATGTATCCTGTGGGCATGTACGCCTATGTGGTGAAGCATCCAAAAGCTGTCAGTCTCACTGCGGGGTGAAAACCCTTTTGGACCATCCTTTCAGAAAAAACTTACCTTTTACGCACAAAGTATTTTGAGGATCCATGTTTCTTCAAGAGGTCCCCAAAAACAACAACTTCCTACCTTTTAATCAAACAAAAAGGGAAAAAAAAATTTCGGGTTTAAACTAAGTTTTTTTGGGATCCCATAAAGTTCTTAATAAGAAATAAAACCCCAATATACATACTTCAAAATTGGGGGTATTTAAATTTTTTTTGAAATTTCGAAAAAACATAACTTTTCTTAAAATTTTTTTTTAAAAATAACAACCAAACCATTTCTTAACTTTAAAGGGACATGCCCAAACGTTAAAACGATTCAGACTTTTGCACAACTTGCTGTCTCTAAAAGGACTTAATGGCAAAATTTCAAAAAAGGGTTTTTTAACCTGAATCATCCAATAAAAAAAGGGGTTTTAAATTTTGAATGGGGATTAAACAGCCTTCCATCAATTTGACCAAGAAACAACTTACAATTGATCAACGTACCTCCCCCATTGCGAAGTTCTTGCGGGATGCGCTCAGAGGGAAGTGGCCACTAAGCTATTGTCCAGGTTTATCACAGGTTGGAACAAAGATCGAGAGACGGGAAGAGTCCAGAAAGGCAAAAAAATGGGGCATTCCTTTGGCTCCATACACACTGATACCCCTTTTATTGTAAACAATGCCTCAAAAATTTGAGAATGGAGGGAAAAAACATGTTTTAAAGGGAAATGAGGGCACCAAAGGCACGAGACCATTCATAACCAATACATCGCGTGGTTGTTTGTTCCCCAATTCAAAAATTTTTGGGGAATTCAAAGGGTCAAACCCCGTTGTGAATTTTGTTATTAAGATCCTTTTCACGACACAACTGTTTAAAAACCCCTGACATACGTGGGAATTTAAAAATTAAGGAAGGGCTCATTAAATTCATTTACAAAAAATTCAACCAAAAGCCAAATACCCTAACTTTTTTTGGAGTGATGTTTGCACATACAAACAGTATTTTAAGGGGGTTTTTTCATAGGCCGTTTTCATTGGTCACAAGCAATTTTACACTAACTCGCCCAAGGGTGTGGGGTGGGTTTTATATTTTCTTTCTGTAACTACTGACAGTTACACACGACAGTGGGGGAGAGTTGCTTCATAACGGTACCGGGTTTTGGGAAAGAAAACAAATTTTCTTTTTCTGTAGACAGAAGCTAAATTTTTTAGAAAAACAAAATTTTGCCCGGAGCTCAGTCCCTTAGGGTGACCCATCCTTCCTAACTCCGCCTAACAAAAAAGTTTTTATCAGGGGAAAAATAGAAATGTGTACACTCAGAGCACATATAATGTCTCTTTGCTCATGACTACAGAAAAATCAACATAGCAATATTTTTAGAAAAAGTCTTAATTACCTGACCCTTCAAGCTGAAAGCTATTATCTGTAGTGAGAAAACTCCTTTAATCACTTGTTCAAAGAATTAACCTTTTCCAGTGACAGGGATTTTTGTTTACATTGTGTTCGTTGTTTCCTCACTGCCTTCTAATTGTCATAATTTTTTTAATCTTATGTCTATGTAGCTGTATGAGGGCTTGTTTTTTGCAGGACAAGTTGTACTTTTTAATGGTACCATTTAGTGTACTGTGAAATGCAGTGAAAAACTGAACCCAAAAAATTTCTTTGTTGTGTTATATGGGAAGAAAAAAGGTATTTTTTTATTTTTGTATGGGGAGGAGTTATTCTTATAAAGTTTAATATACAACATAAATGATGTTCTCTTTATTCTGCGGTTCAGTACAATTCTTGTGATAACACTTTTTTATAGTTTTCGTTATTTTCAACCACTTTATTTTGACAGGCCTCAGTGCAGTTTTTATTGTTAGGGTATGTTCACACGCCGTGTTGGATCCGTTTTTCATTATATGAAAACCGCATAGGAAACTGCATCCAAAAAAACATATCGAAAAACGCATCTGCAAATTCGTTTTTTGATACGTTTTTCAATGCGTTTTCTTTCAAATCACAGACATTCAATTTTTAATCCAATGCATTTTTCGGATGCGAAAAGTGCATCAAAAACGTACCCAAAAGTGTGTTGCGTTTTTGGATCCGTTTTTCAGGCTCCAAAAACGCACTCCATTGTTTCCTATGGGGATTTCACTTGCGTAAAACGCAAGTAGAACTGACATGACAACTCTTTAAACGGATCCAAAAAACGCACCGAAAAGACGCAAGTAATCTCATCAGTGATCACTCGTCTGAACGGCGATGCGTGTTTTACATTGAAACTAATGTAAATCACACTGCACATTGTTAGATGTGGTTTTTTTGGCCCGTTTTGGATCCGAAAAATTGATCCAAAAATGGATCTGAAAGACACCGTGTGAACATACCTTTAGGGTGCATCCACACAGCAACTGTAAAATGCCGGTTGGATTCTATCTTAAGAATCCTGCCGGGTTTTTTTATAGTCTTTTCAAAAGTTTTGGGGGACGGTTCTGTCTGCAGTTTGCGGATTCTCCCGTCCCCCTAGGCCATTGAATAGCACACCTTCCGTCCAAAAACCGGGCGGAAGATTGAGCATGTTTCAAGTCTTTCGGAAGACAGGCAGTGTAAAAGTCCATCCAGCTGAAAATCCGTTCAGTGTACAGTCATGGCCAAAAGTTTTGAGAATGATACAAATGTTAATTTTTACAAAGTCTACTGCATCAGGTTTTATAATGGCAATTTGCATATACTCCAAATGTTATAAAGAGTGATCAGCTTACAGCAATTAATTGCAAAGTCAATAGTTGCCTAGAAAATGAACTTTTTCCCCCAAAACACATTTCAACTTCATTGCAGGCCTGCATTAAAAGGACCAGCTAACATCGTTTCAGTGATTGCCCCATTAACACAGGTGTGGGTGTTGATGAGGACAGGGCTGGAGATCAATCTGTCATGATTAAGTAAGAGTCACACCACTGGACACTTTAAAGGAGGCTAGTGCTTGGCATCATTGGTTCTCTTCTGTTAACCATGGTTATCTCTAAAGAAACACGTGCAGTCATCATTGCACTGCACAAAACTGGCCTAACAGGGAAGAGTATAGCAGCTAGAAAGATTGTACCTCAGTCAACAATCTATCGCATCATCAAGGAATTCAAGGAGAGAGGTTGCATTGTTGCCAAAAAGGCTCCAGGGCACCCAAGAAAGACCAGCAAGCACCAGGACCGTCTCTTAAAAGTGTTTCAGCTTCGGAATCGGGCTACCAGCAGTGCAGAGCTTGCTCAGGAATGGCAGCAGGCAGGTGTGAGTGCATCTGCACGCACTGTGAGGCGGAGACTCATGGAGCAAGGCCTGGTGTCAAGGAGGGCAGCAAAAGAAGCCACTTCTCTCCAAAAAAACATCAGGGACAGACTGATATTCTGCCAAAGGGAGTGGACTGCTGAGGACTGGGGTAAAGTCATTTTCTCTGATGAAATCCCCTTTCCGAATGTTTGGAACATCTGGAAAACAGCTTGTTCGAGACGACAAGGTGAGCGATATCACCAGTCTTGTCTCATGCCAACTGTAAAGCATCCAGAACCATTCATGTGTGGGGTTGCTTCTCAGCCAAGGGAATCGGCTCTCTAACAGTCTTGCCTAAAAACACATCCATGAATAAAGAATGGTACCAGAATGTCCTCCAAGAGCAACTTCTCCCAACCGTCCAAGAGCACTTTGGTGATCAACAATGCCTTTTCCAGCATGATGGAGCACCTTGCCATAAAGCAAAGGTGCTAACTAAATGGCACAGGGAACAAAACAGAGAGATTTTGGGTCCATGGCTTGGAAACTCCCCAGATCTTAATCCCCTTGAGAACTTGTGGTCAATCATCAAGAGACGGGTGGACAAACAAAAACCAACAAATTGTGACAAAATGCAAGCATTGATTGTGCAAGAATGGACTGCTATCAGTCAGGATTTGGTCCAGAAGTTGATTGAGAGCATGCCAGGGAGAATTGCAGCGGTCCTGAAGAAGAATGGTCAACACTGCAAATATTGACTTGCTGCATTAACTCATTCTAACGGTCAATAAAAGCTTTTGTTAATCATAATCTGATTGCACTTGTATTTCTGTATGTGATAAAAACATCTGACAAACACACATAAAAACCAGAGGGCAACAGATCATGTGAATATATAATATTTGTGTCATTCTCAAAACTTTTGGCCATGACTGTAGACTACTGAGCAGATTTTCAATCAAAGTCTATGTGGATGGTTCCCAGCCTATTTTCAGACTTAAAAGGGTATTCTCATGAAGGCACTTCCACATTACAGGTTGGCCAATAGCTAGCTAGAAGCCAACTGTGTGAGAGAATGAATAGGGTAGCGCTTGCCTCTGTCCTCCCCATTCGTTTTTATAGAGGTTACAAATATAAGTGACTGTACGAGAGAATGAGGAGGGCGGCGCTTGCAGCCATCCTACCCATTTATTTCTGAGTTACGAATATAGCCGATTAAGTGTGCTATATTCAGAACTCCCACAGAAATGAAAGAGGAGGACGGCCGCAAGCATCCCCCCCTCATTCTCTCACATGATCCGTTCATAGCTGCAATTATTATTATTTAAATAATACCTTTTCTATAACACGCAGTGTTCCTGGAATTAAGCTGTCTTGATCTTCTAATTTCCCACAAGAAGAATGTATGAAGACCCCTTCCTGGTCATAGACCATCTGTAATACAGAAGAAAAAGATTTTTAATTTGTTGCAAAATTTTAAAAAATCAAGTTTTTTTTAAAAAGAAAATAGAATGGTGCATGGCTGAATAACACAACTGTCAAGGTTTACACTTTCAAAAAGGTTGTCTGCTATTTTAGATAAAACATTCACATGCCAGGGCCCCGGATTTAAAGGGACATTGCCAACAAAATGTTTCTTTTCACATACCGACAAGCAATATGTGATTACTACAGTGGTGGCCAAAAGTATTGGCACCCCTGCAATTCTGTCAGATAATACTCAGTTTCTCCCTGAAAATGATTGCAATCCCAAATTCTTTGGTATTATTATCTTCATTTAATTTGTCTTCAATGGAAAACCACAAAAAAGAATTGTCATAAAGACAAATTGGATATAATTTCACACCAAACATAAAAAGGGGCTGACAAAAGTATTGGCACTGTTTGAAAAATCATGGGGATGCTTCTCTAATTTGTGTAATTATCAGCACCTGTAATTACCTGGGGCACCTAATAGGTGTTGGCAATAATTAAATCACCTTGCAGCCAGTTGACAGGGAAATTAAAGTTGACTCAACCTCTGTCCTGTGTCCTTGTGTGGACATGGAGAAAAGAAAGAAGACCAAAGAACTGTCTGAGGACTTGAGAATCCAAATTGTGAGGAAGTATGAGCAATCTCAAGGCTACAAGTCCATCTCCAAAGACCTGAATGTTCCTGTGTCTACTGTGCGCAGTGTCATCAAGAAGTTTAAAGCCCATGGCACTGTGGCTGACCTCCCCATGGCACTGTGGCGAACCTACCTAGATGTAATGCCCATGGCACTGTGGCGAACCTGCCTAGAGGTAAAGCCCCTGGCACTGTGGCCAAACCTCCCTAGATGTAAAGCCCATGGCACTGTGGCTAACCTCCCTAGTGTAAAGCCCAAGGCACTGTGGCCAACCCCCTAGATGTAAAGCCCATGGCACTGTGGCCAACCTCCCTAATTTAAAGCCCCTGGCACTGTGGCCAACCTCCCTAGATGTAAAGCCCATGGCACTGTGGGGCCAACTCCCTAGATGTAAAGCCCATGGCACTGTGGCCAACCTCCCTACATGTAAAGCCCATGGCACTGTGGCCAACCTCCCTACATGTAAAGCCCATGGCACTGTGGCCAACCTCCCTACATGTAAAGCCCATGGCACTGTGGCCAACCTCCCTACATGTAAAGCCCATGGCACTGTGGCCAACCTCCCTACATGTAAAGCCCATGGCACTGTGGCCAACCTCCCTAGATGTAAAGCCCATGGCACTGTGGCCAACCTCCCTAGATGTAAAGCCCATGGCACTGTGGCTAACCTCCCAGATGTAAAGCCCATGGCACTGTGGCTAAACCCCCCTAGATGTAAAGCCCATGGCACTGTGGCCAACCTCCCTAGTGTAAAGCCCATGGCAAATGTGGCCAACCTTACCCTAGATTGTAAAGCCCATGGCACTGTGGCCAACCTCCCTAGATGTAAAGCCCATGGCACTGTGGCCAACCTCCCTACATGTAAAGCCATGGCACTGTGGCCAACCTCCCTACATGTAAAGCCCATGGCACTTGTGGCCAACCCCCCTAGATGTAAAACCCATGGCACTGTGGCCAACCTCCCTAGATGTAAAGCCCATGGCACTGTGTCCAACTCCCTAGATGTAAGCCCATGGCCTGTGGCCAACCTCCCTAGATGTTAAAGCCCATGGCACTGTGGCCAACCTCCCTAGATGTAAAGCCCATGGCACTGTGGCCAACCTACCTAGAGGGAAAGCCCAAAGGCACTGTGGCCAACCTCCCTGATGTAAAGCCCATGGCACTGTGGCCAACCTCCCTACATGTAAAGCCCCTGGCACTGTGGCCAACCTCCCTACATGTAAAGCCCATGGCACTGTGGCCAACCTCCCTAGATGTAAAGCCCATGGCACTGTGGCTAACCTCCCTAGATGTAAAGCCCATGGCACTGTGGCTAACCTCCCTAGAGTAAAGCCCTGGCACTGTGGCTAACCTCCCTACATGTAAAGCCCATGGCACTGTGGCCAACCTCCCTACATGTAAAGCCCATGGCACTGTGGCCAACCTCCCTACATGTAAAGCCCATGGCACTGTGGCCAACCTCCCTAGAATGTTTAAAACCCATGGCACTGTGGCAACCTCCTACATGTAAAGCCCATGGCACTGTGGCCAACCTCCCTAGATGTAAAGCCCATGGCACTTGGTCCCAACCTCCCCTAGATGTAAAGCCCATGGCACTGTGGCCAACCTCCCTAGATGTAAAAGCCCATTGGCAACTGGGGGCCAACCTCCCTAGATGTAAAGGCCCCATGGGACTGTGGCCAACCTCCCTAGATGTAAAGCCCATGGCACTGTGGCTAACCTCCCTAGATGTAAAAGCCCATGGGACTGTGGCTAACCCCCCTAGATGTAAAGCCCATGGCACTGTGGCTAACCTCCCTAGATGTAAAGCCCATGGCACTGTGGCTAAACTCCCTAGATGTAAAGCCCATGGACTGTGCTAACCTCCCCAGATGTAAAGGGCCCTTGGCACTGTGGCTAACCCCCTAGATGTAAAGCCCCTGGCACTGTGGCTAACCTCCTAGATGTAAAGCCCATGGCACTGTGGCTAACCTCCCTAGATGTAAAGCCCATGGCACTGTGGCTAACCTCACCATGGCACTATGGCTAACCTCCCTAGATGTAAAGCCCATGGCACTGTGGCTAACCTCGATGTGGACGGAAAAGAAAAATTGACGGAGATTTCAAAAGCAGATTTGTGCGGATGGTGGATAAAGAACCTCGACTAACATCCAAACATTTAAGCTGCCCTGCAGTCCGAGGGTACAACCCGTGTCAACCCGTACATCCTCGGCCTCTGAATGAAAAAGAGACTGTATGGTAGGATACCCAGGAAGACCCCCTTCTTACCCCGGGGACATAAAAAAGCCAGGCTGGAGTTTGCCCAAACTTACCTGAGAGCGCCTAAAACGTTTTGGAAGAAGGAGACAAAAGTAGAGCTTTTTGGGAAAAGGCATCAACATAGAGTTTACAGGAAAAAAAAAAAAAGAGGCATTCAAAGAAAAGAACACGGTCCCTACAAATCAAACATGGCGGAGGTTCCCCGATGTTTTTTGGGGTTGCTTTGCTGCCTCTGGCACTGGGCTGCTTGACCGTGTGCATGGCATTATGAGTCTGAAGACAAACACATTTTGAAGCATAAAGTAGGCCCAGTGTGAGAAAGCTGGGTCTCCCTCAGAGGGTCATGGGTCTTCCAGCAAGACAATGACCCAAAACACACTTCAAAAGCACTAGAAAATGGTTTGAGAGAAAAGCACTGGAGACTTCTAAAGTTTGGCGCAATGAGTCCGGACCTGAATCCCATAGAACACCTGTGGAGAGATCTCAAAATGGCAGTTTGGAGAAGGCCCCCTTCACATCTCAGGGAGCTGTAGCAGTTTGCCAAAGAAGAATGGGCTAAAATTGCAGCAGGCATTGTAAGAAACTCATTGAGGTTACCCGAAGCGGTTGTTCGCAGTTATTTTGGCTAAAGGTTTTTGCTACCAAGTATTAGACTGAGGTGCCAAACTTTTGTCCGGCCCATTTTTTTGAAGTTTTGGGTGAAATGATAAATGATTTTATTTTTGTTTCATTCTCTTTTGTGTTTTTTCATTGCAAGCAAAATAAATGAATCTATTAATACCAAAGAATTTGTGTTTGCAATGACAGAATTGCAGGGATGCCAATACTGTATATGGATTTGCTTTTTTTAAATGGGTGGCTGAGTTTTTTTTTTCTAGAAATTTTTTTAAGTTTCCCTATGTACATTACTCTTTCTTACTTCTCTTTTGTGAGCTTGGATTATACAGCAGTGAGGAGATTGCTTGTTGGTCTGAGAAGTGTAAATATTATTATCAATTACCTGATAAATGTGAAGAGACACCACCTCCTCAGTGCAGAAAAAGATTACCCTTTTGTCCTTTCATGTATTGCTTGCCGTCTAGTATATAATCATCTACCCCAGTGGAGACAATAGAGCAATTATGTAATTACCTACTATTTGTAATGAGACCACATAGAGATAAGTAAAGTGAGATCAGTCTGCCATGCCATACACAAGTTATCCAACAGCTAGAGAAGGAAAATATTTTATATGTCATTTTAATCACATAGGACTGCTAAAGTAAAAAAGAAAAAAAACTAAAATTAAGAGCCATCTAGTGGTAGTTCCGTTTTATGTCACTCTGCTTTAAAGGGGTTGTCTCACTACAGGGATTGCTTTTTATGTTAAAGATCTTGCGAATTCAAGTCATTTTGCAATATGTGTCCATTAACAGTGTCCTACCTATTCCTAGATATCCCCTCTTGTATGGGCTGCATCAGCTCCTCAGGTCATTATAGCTACAGACCCAGTGCCCGTACTGCGCTCTAATACGGCTGAAATCCGTCCCAGGCATTACGGTAATCCACAGTTCTTATAGAGAACTATGGATTCCGTCTCCCCTTCCCGCTCGGAGAAAGTGGCGTGCACATTATCCAGGCAGGATACGCGCCATGGATAATGGCTGTCTATGGGGCTGGCGAGCTGCTTCCCCCCCCCCGCCCCTGTAAACACGCCATAATTGCGGGGCGAAATCCGTCCCGCAATTACGGCGTGAATAAGCCGTGTGAACATCGCCTTAATCTTAGAATAGCTAAAGTGCCCAGAAATCAGACCACCCCCTCAATCAAAAAATAGCAAATTACTAGAAGCCGCCTCCTAGGCTCTTTCACATGATGTAAGGAAATCCATTTTTAGAGAAAATGTTCCCTAATGCTATTCACAGTGGGGCCAGTATATGTCTAGGTCTGTAGTATAGAAGACTCGAATAACAATGAAAACAAAAAAATACATTTGAAATTTACCTCAGGCTCCCTCATGTGGTTTTACTGTTAACTGCCACAGTTTTACAATATGTTTTTGGCTTTATGGTAAGCACAGGTAAAATACACAAAAGCCATGCGCTTCATATCTACTAGCTATGTGGCCAAAAAAAGCAATGCAAAACAGTGCACATTATTGCACCATAAATTGTTATATATATCTTATACCAAAGTGCACATACAGATATATATATATATCTGTATGTGGAAGAGAGCTAAGGAATTGTAAAAAAAAGCTCAGCTCTTAAATCTATACTACACGTCATGTAGTCTCCAGAGCTCAACTCAGTGCACAACTACTTTAAAGGGCGCAATGTTTTCTGTACGCCAGAGCCCCATAGAAAAGCATAGAGCTGTGTGCAAGCACGGCCGGCTCTCCATTCAGAGCCAGTATTTTTGAAAGCCCATTAACAAGACAGGTGATGGTCACACTTGCATGGCACAATGATAGATCATTAAAGGGGTTGTCTCACTACATTGATTTGTCCTGTTTTCTTGGTTTCACTTTGAATACAGGGGCGTGTTTACTGGTTTCTACTAGGCTGGAGTAGAAGCCAGGTGTGTAGCTATAGCAAACAGTGCTTGCAGCCTATCAGGAGAGATAGAACAGGTCTGTAGCTATAGTGACCTGATGCAGCCCATACAAAAGGGATATCTAGGAATAGGGAGGACACTGTTAATGGACACATATTGCAAAGTGACTTGTTTTTGCATGATCTTTAACATGAAAAGCAATCCTTGTAGTGAGACAACCCCTTTAAAGTGGAAAATGGAAAAACCCTTTTAAAGGGGTTTTGCCAAAAAGCAAAATCCACTTTTGCACCTGACCTTAATGAATGGGGAACGGGTTGTGGTCTTCCCCCTTCAGGGCTATATTCAGAACTGCCATAGAAAAGAATAGGGAGAACTGCGGCCCTCTCTCCATTCAATGAGGTCGGGTTGTAGTAAACTACGAGACGGTCTCCAACAGGATCATGGCCCAAACCTCTTTAACCACCCTCCAATTCACACTCCTAAAACGGACTTCTCTCTAACAGCTATAAAACGCCCGCAATAAGAAGTTCCCATTGAAGTAGACAACACTCAAGTCTGCTCTGCTTTCTCACAGCCCTCAGAGAAGATTGGCAGGTTGCCTTTTCCGTAGGGTGTGTACGTTCTGGGGATTGTCATGGCCACGAAAGCGAAGATTGAAAAACACAATCAAGCACAGGAAAACAAACAAAAAAAACCCCTAAGAAAATAAAGCCTTTACGGATCTGTACACACAAAAGGGAATTGTTGTTAGATGTCTGCAGCAACTGCTGCTCTCCACAGGGAAATCTACAACAGCAAAGTCACACTAAATCTAGCAGATTTGTTAGGGCATGTTCACAGGGCTTAAATTGTCGCGTATTTCGGTGCACATATTGCTGTGTATTGTGCTTTATACGTGGTGAAATGCGCGCCGCAATTACAGTAATTCATAGTCCTCATAGAGAGCTATGGATTACGTGTTGTCATCCCGCGCATACAATACTATCGTAGTGTACGTGAGGGGGGGAACTGACATGTCAATTTCTAGCGCCATTTACATGCCAGTGAGAACGCATGTCAATGGGGCCAGCCAGGTGCCGCAGCGCGTACTATATGTGCCGCAATAAGTCGTGTGAACATGCCCTTGACAAAGAGCATCAAAACAGTCAAACAAAAAAAAAACACAATACTCAATACTTCCCATAGCCAGCATACCCATGGCAATGCCTCGTCTTTCCCTGGATGCATATCCACAGAATATTTCTCCTGTGCATCCCTCATAATCTAGAACTCTCTACCACAACACATCAGACTCTTCCACCTCTCGAACTTGGACCTGAAAACCAAGGTCTTCAGGATATCCTACAATCTAGAACAGGCATCCTCAAACTGCGGCCCTCCAGCTGTTGGGAAACTACAACTCCCATCATGCACTTATATAATCTATAACAGTGGGAATGATGGGAGTTGTAGTTTCCCAACAGCGGGAGGGCCGCAGTTTGAGGATGCCTGTTCTAGAATAACCCTGCTGCCTCTACACCATAATCCACCTCCGTCCCTCACCTTCTGTCTCCGCCTTCTCCACAGTAGAGTACAAGCTCTTGTGGACAGGGCCCTCTCTTCTGTGTCATCGAGTTATTCAGTGTTAATATTGTATTTGCCTTGGTCTCATATTCTGTATTTGAACCCCTTTGGCATCCTGGAATTAATGGAGCTGAAAAAAGAAATTCTAAAATGATAATAATCAGTTAGACACTAATGTCTAACACAGGCATCCTCAAACTGCGGCCCTCCAGCTGTTGGGAAACTACAACTCCCATCATTCCCACGTTATAAATTATATAAATGAATGATGGGAGTTGTAGTTTCCCAACAGCTGGAGGGCTGCACTTTGAGGATGCCTGGTCTAACAGATGCACATCACACCTCGGGGATCCACACCTATCACCAGAATAGGGGTCCCCCAGCTGTTGAATCCAAGCAACAACTGGAACAACGGACATATAAGGGTGCGCTATTTTCATGTGGCTTCAAATCACTTCTATGGAAATTACAGAAACAACAGAACAAATGCTTGTGGGAAAAAGAGTTTAACTCTCCAGTGTCCTCTACTGGATGTAGCAATCTTCAATTCACATGTGAGTCACAGGATTGCTACATCCAATAGAGGGTGCTGGAAAGTTAAGCTCTTTTCCCATGAGCCTTTGTTATATGCAAATACCCAGTGAGGTGTAAAAGGCGATTAAATCCTCACACACCACATGGTGATTCTCCCCAGTGAGATACACTACCCCTTCTGAGCCACTCACCTCTCACCTAGCCAGTCAATAAGTTCTACTCTGCACTAACGAGGGGTAAACGCCCCAAAACAGCTGTATGCAGATGAACTACACTGGCTTGGCCTGAACCCTTTTTACTTTGAAAGACTCAATGAGTCGCACTTGAATTGGGGATTGTTACATCTAATAGAGGGCACTGGAAAGTTAAGCTCTTTACCTATAGGCTTTTGTTGTATGCAAATACCCAGCGAGATGTAAAAGGCAATTAAATCCTCACACACCGACAAACTGCTTCTCCCCAATGATATACATTACTCCTTCAGAAACAGAACATACATAGATAGTCAGCTTGTGCAGTCTGGCCATCTATACATCCCATCTTTGCATGCATGTGATAGCATCTGGTAAGGTGGCAGCTGACATGGGGGTAGGAGGGCCCCTCCATTCTGGTGACAGGTGAAGACAATGGTCTATGAGACATGTACGACATATACTGAGGAGAACCCTCTGTATATATTTACTAGTAAAATAACAATGCAGAGCTAAGCTGACCAAATTTTAGAAATCACCCACAGTGACCAGAAGATGTAATGGTCAGTCATTTATGCATTGGTCCTGAGTGGAGTATCTGGTTTCTAGTGTCTTAAAGGGAACCTGTCACATAGGTTATGTCCCCCTTGCTGACGGAAGCACAAGCTAGTGTCAAATCTGCTGTTCCCAGCGCTGTGTCCCTTATTCTGTAAGATGCTGGAGTTTTAGAGTATTTAATGATCAAATCTGCAGTTTTCAGCCAGAAAAGAGTCCAGTTTATTCATGAGCAGGTGTTAGCCCCACTCACCCGTCATTTATTGACAGCTCTCTACCTATTCACAGTTAGGGTATGTACACGGCTCATTTTCGTGCGTAAGTGCGCGTGCATTTTGCCGCGTATTGCACTTTATACGCAATTACATAGAGAGCTATGAATTACATGTTGTCTCCCCAGGCGTACAATATGATAGTATGGTACGCCCGGGGAGAGAAGTGACATGTAAATTGTTATTGGCAATTACGCACCGCTGCCAATGCATGTCTATGACAGAAAGCAACCCATCTGTCATCAAAGGGGGGCACCATACAAGCCTCACCAATGACAGTTAATCTGTGGCCACTGTATGTGGCATCTGCCGCTAATGTATGGGCATTAGGAAGCTCATCCAGTTACCCAATATCCCTTGCAGAGTTTACATGTCATACCAGCTCTCCATGACCTCTCCCCTCCATACATCTCTGCCCTAATTTCCAAATATCTCCCCTCACGCACTCTCTGCTCCTCACAGGACCTTCTCCTGCTCTCCCCTTATCAGCTCCTCACACAACCGTCTCCAAGACTTCTCCCGTGCTTCACCCACACTCTGGAACTCACTGCCCCAACACATCAGACTCTCCTCCACTTTCACCAGCTTCAAGCAATCTGAAAACCCATTTCTTCCAGCTTGCCTATAACCTACACTAACCCTGCTGCCACAGTACTACCCCACAAACATGTCTGCCCCTCACCTTCTGTCTCTTTCCCCCTCCTTGTAGATTGTAAGCCCTCGCGGGTAGGGTCCTCTCTCCCTCTGACATGCCAATTGTCATTCATCACTTATCATTGTACTCGTTTGACTGATGTTATGTATGTAACACCCTCGAATGTACAGCGCCCTGGAATCAATGGCGCTATAAAATAAATAATAATAATAAGGCTATTGTCACACGGCTTATTTCGGGGCGTATTTACGGACGTAATTACGTCCGCAAATACGTCCCGAAATACGTTTCAAATACGTGTCACAAAGTGTGGCGCGTATTTCGGGTCGTAAATACATTCCCCATTCTTTACTATGGGGATTTACGTTGTGAAATACGCCTCAATAAGTGACAGGGGACTTAATTTTACGATCGTATTACGGACGTATTTACGCCCGCAAATACGTCGCGAAAATACGCCTCGTGTGAACGACGAGGCGTATTTTACATTGGAATCAATGCTAATCTAATTGTTCATTATTTGAAATGTATTTCGGGATGTATTTGCGGACGTAAATACGTCCGTAAATACGCCCCGAAATAAGCCGTGTGAACATAGCCTAATAATACCAGGACCCGTTCCCTCATCTTTAACTAGATGAAGGCCGCCCTCTGTACACCAGGGTGGTGCCTTCCTTTATATGCTTAGTCCTTAATCTTTTCTATTCAATTATTTTGCTTTGCAAAGAAACCTTAAAACCTAAAACCTTCCAAACATATGAACACTATACAGGTGATTCCGAGAATGTCACGGCATGATGCCATGTTACTAAGAAATCCCCTGACTTTATGAACATCAGCACCAATTAAATTGACAGCATGTCTTAGGGTCTTGCCACCACTTCATATAATGGTACTACTTCAATGTGACAAACAAGATGGACAGAGGGCATTTTATCACCTGTGAATTATATACACAATATTTGTTATTACAGATTTTTTTCTCCTAGGGCATACCCATTCAAGGCCATGGTAAGTAGAAAACCTGACCTGGCATGTTAGTTGTGCTTGCTGCCCCAGTCAGGCGCAGAACAACAGGGCACATTTACTAATACTGTTTAATACCTAGTGTAGACTTGGACTAAACTGTCTAACCTGTTCTAGATTTGTCCTAGTGGTTTGCGCAGGTTTAGATCCTATTGTCTAACTTTAAACCACTTTTTAGTTTATGCTACAACGTTACGCAGTCAGCCACTGCCTAAAACACTAAGGGCATGTTCACACAGGAAAATTTCGGTGCGCATCTGCGCTCTAATACAAGCGAGATACGCGCCGAAATTACGGTAATCCATAGATCTCATAAGAGAACTATGGATTACGCCTCCTCTCCCCGCTCATACAATACAATCATAATGTACACGCAGGGAGAGAAGTGACATGTCAATTACTTGTGGTGAATACGAGATGCGATTAAAGACTGAATGGGGCCGGCGGGCTGACTGCCCCCCACACCGTGGGAGTATGCACTGATCAGTGCGAATCCCAAATCACCCGGCATAATTGGACCATACTATACATGCCGCAATTACGCCGTGTGAACATAGCCTTAGGGCTTGTCCCCACAGCACAGGTTTGCAGACGGTTTTCGGTTTTGAAAGCCATCTGTAAACCGGCTGACAAACTTTAAAGTGGTGCTCTATGGAAAACCCGGGCAGCGGTCCCCACTGCATGGGTTTTCCGCTTGACGTTTTTTTAGACGGCGATCTGAAAAACATAACACATGTTCATTCTTCCGCTCGGTTTTTGGGCGGAATATGAACATGTCTATGTGAAGGGGGAGGGTTTTTCTCTGCTAATTGCGGAGAAAAGCCGTCTCCCTGCGGCTGTGTGCATGGCCCGATAACAGTACAAATACTGCTCGGATAAACCAACCGGTATTTGTCCTGAGGTGGGGATGCGCCCTTTAATGTGGTGTAAAGCATGTATGCCAGTATTTTAGCACAAACCTGAATTTTCCTATATTCTAATGATGATGTGTATATAGCTGGCACAAGAGCCCAAGTGAGTTAGATGCTGCCAGTGACTACATCAAGCCTCTGACCGTCACATGGTTTACGGGAGCTTTGTTATGCCTACTAGGGATAGACCTCGGACAGTGTATAAGGCCAGGCTACAAGACTCACGCACGACTTCTAAACCAGGGTGCGTGGATCCTACCCAATTACAAGTCGTTGCTGGCTCCTAGCATTTGAAGCTTTTTAGACATAGTTCAGATTTGTTCAGGCATATCTAAGGAGAATGGGATTATGACATAGCTGCCAGGGCTGTGGAGTCGGAGTCCGTGCCAATTTTGCACCAGTTAGTTTGGTCCAGTTAGTTTGATGCAGTGCAAAGAGCAAGAGGAATTGGGTCCGGCCAGTGCTACTGCTCCCATATCTTCAGCCTCATCACATGAGGAGTGTAATTGATGACATGGAGCAGCAAAGCGCTGCCCCAGGGGAAAAGATTCTGCTCCCCATGGCAAACAGATTCAGCAAAATGTTTCACCTGCTTTCAAAGAAGTAGAAGAGTTCAACCATTCATCAAAACTGACTGTGGCTGAGGCAAGTCCTTTATACCCTGATATTGTTAGAGATGTTGCCTCTGTGGTCACCACTTTGCCCCCCAACCCAAGTTAGTGTAGAGAGGCCATTCTCTAGCCTGGAAATAATGAGATCAGATGTGAGGTCATGTATGCAGGATCTGATGGAGGCAATACTATTTCTCAGAACAAATTCAGAGACTCCACAAATGTTCCTGCAGTGTTTTGCATATTTACAATTTTTTTGTGTTCTAAAGTCATATCCAATAAATTATTTTACGCTGACAAGCAAAATGGGTAACAATGTTTTTGAACTTGTGACTTTCAGGCTCCATATCTCACCATCCTCACTACAGCTTTGTACATGAAGCTACTGTAATTTTACATACAGTCATCTTACCTATCTTATACTGTACATAAATGTGACTTGCAAGTATTTAGCATCTGCTTAGTTCTACAGATTCTTTCCTGTAACTGCATTTTTACGGTTTTGCTCCTAGAAATCAAAATGTTAATTTTTATTATTTTGTTAGTATTTGGGAAATCCACCTTTTGGTTTTCAGCACTGCCTGAATCCTTCTGGGCTCTGGATCAGAATCAAGCATATCTTGACCAAAATCTGATCCCAGGTCTCTTCTACACATTCCCAATGTTGGTGCAGACTGGACTTGGATACAAATACAGCTTTTTCTTCAACTCTACCCACAAGTGTTCAAAAGATCCAAACATTGTTACCATTTTGCTTGTCAGTGTGTTCTACCTAAATAGCTTGATTATTGTATCATAAGGTGATAAACAGCCTGATGTTACCATTTTACTACAGTAAAGTGATCACTTAAACATGCGCCATGTATGAGGGAGTCGGAGGTTTGGGAAATTGAGGAGTCTGAGTCGGTGCTTTGGCTTGCCAACTCCACAGCCCTGATAGCTGCCACAGTTATACAGGAGAAAAAAGTCCCAATATAGTGACAACTGTCAACAGCAGAGCTAATGAGACAGCAGCTCTGACAAGAGGCCAGTATCACAGCATGTAATAACCAAGACCAGTAGCAGAAGCAAACTGGTGATGTGGACAGAGACGTTTCCATACTCATACAGTACTGCAAAGCTCCAGATGGCAACGAAAACATTTGCAAATGTGCACAAGAGATTGCAATAGGCAGCAGAAATACACAGGCACCATTTGTGACTAGACTCACTGCCACTATTTTGACTGTGCTATGAAAGAGCATCAGCACTGCTCCTTAAAGGGTTTTCTCACTACATTGACTCATCTTACCTCAGTCCTGTTTTCTGTTTCACTTTGAATTCAGAGGCATGTTTACTTGCTTCTAATAGGCTGCAGTAGAAGCCAGGTATGTAGCTATAGCAACCAGTGCTGGCAGCCTATCAGGAGAGATCAAACAGGTCTGTAGCTATAGCGACCTGACAAGCTGATGCAGCCCATACAAGAGGGGATAGATCAGAATAGGTAGGACACTGTTAATGGACATATGCTGCAAAGTGACTCGTTTTTGCAAGCTCTTTAACATAAAATGCAATCCTTGTAGTGAGACAACCCCTTTAACAGATGCCTGCTTTGATACTACTCTTCTACAGTGAGCCAAAGTCCAAGTGGCATAGAAGTATGGGCAGAAGCCAGGAGTACCACTCCGTTGAACACAGGGAGCAATGGGGAAAAGCAGAGAAGCCCTGCGCCAGGGGATCATGTGGCAGAAATCAAGGGCTGCAGAGAAGGTGTGGAATCAGAGGGAACCCACCTCTTGAAGACTCCCTGCATCACCCTCCCTCTCCTGCCCCCTCTTTAGTAAATCTCAACAGATGTAGCTGCAGTTGTAAAATTACACACAAAGTTAGTAGCCAGACAGAGAGGGGAGATAGAGGGAGTCTGAAGACACAGTGCCAGGCCGGGGGCAGGTGACAGACCGGCCAGCATTTTACACTTGCTGTGTGGCCGTGCCCGAATAATATCTGCTGCTCACTGGGGCTGCATACAGAGGAATGAGGAGTAATCTGCATATTTGTATACGAGGCTGTGTTCACACCACACTCGGTGTAAGGGTTTACTCTATAGGGGCATACACTTGTCCATAGACCTCTGTAGACCTGACACAGGTCACACTAGTATGAGTCTGCATACTTTTTTTCCCCCCTTGACTGAATAGGAAAGCGTATTAATATACACACATACATATGCATACCAAATAAATATATAAATTATATGTAAATGCACACACACAAATATATATACACAGTAGGTTGGATAAGTATTCCAAGCCCTTGAACTATTTTTTGATAGGCTATGATGAAGGCCAACACGCAAAACGCATCAGCCCTCTGCCTTATCTTTCTGGTTTTTGCCGATTATGTGTGTTTTTATACATTTACAATTAAGGAGCCATGGTTTGAAGATGCTGGCGTACTATTCCTGTTTTTCCTCATTTTAAAATATTACAGCCACAAAGAGTTGTATTATATTGGTACTTTGTGTAACGGAGCAACACAAAGAAGCATGTATTGGTGAAGCGTAAAGAAAATAATACATGCTTTTACAAATCTTTGCAAATTAAAAAAAAAACTGAAGTGTGGTGAGCATATGTATTCAGCTCCCCTGTACTCGGATACCTCGAAATAAAAGCCAGTGTGACCAATTGCATTTAGAAGTCACTTAATTATTGAATAGAGCATACCTGTATATAATGTATTCTCAGTGTAGCTTCAGCTGTTCTGTGAAGGCCTCAGAGGTTTGCAAGAGTATATTAGTGAACAAAGAGCATCATGAAAACCAGGGAACACACCAGATAGCTCAGGGATAAATTTGTGGTAAAGTGTATTGCAGGGTTAGGCTGCCCATTCTTCTTTGTAAAATAACTCTTACTCAGTCAGATTGAGTGGCAAACGTTTGTGAACAGCAATTTTCAAGTCTTGCCACAGATTCTCAATGGGATTTAGGTCTGGACGTTGACTGGGCCATTTTAACACATGAATATGCTTTGACGTCAACCATCCATTGTAACTTTGGCCGTATGTTTAGGGTCATTGTTCGGCTGGAAGGTGAACCTATGCCCTAGTCTCAAGTCTTTTGCAGCCTCTAAACAGGTTTTCCTCCAGAATTGTCCTGTATTTAGCTTCAACCATCTTCCCATCAACTCTGAGCGGCTTCCCAGTCCCTGCTGAAGCAAATCATCCCCCCAGCTTGATGCTGCCACCACCATTTTTGACAGTGGGGTTGGTGTGTTCAGGGTGATGTGCAGTGTTGGCTTTGCTCCACACATAGGGGGACATGTATGAAAACCGTCTTGGTCTAAGACTTCCTTTGTTGTCTACAGAAACCAACCAGAGTTCTCCTTTCATGTTTTCAGAGCACTATATGAAATAAAAGGGGAACTCTGGTTGCTATGGACAACAAAGAGTCTTATTCCTAGACAGTTTTCATATATGTCCCCCATTGTGTTTGGCATTTTGATCTCATCTGAGCAGAGCCCCTTCTTCCACAGGTTTGCTGTGTCTCCTACATAGCTTTCTGCAAACAGGACTTCTTATGACTTGTTTTTGAAAATGGCTTTCTTTTTGCCACTCTTCCAATAAGGCCAGATTTGTCGAGTACACGACTAATAGTTGTCCTGTGACAGATTCTCCCACCTGAGCTGTGGAGCGCTGCAGCTGAGTTGACTCTTGGCCTCTTGACTGCTTCTCTAACTAGTGCTCTCCTTGTTTGAGCTGTCAGTTTAGGAGAATGGATAATAGGTTGAACAGTACTCCGTCAGATGTCCAGGGCTTGGTCTATTTTTTAAAAAACCTAACCTTGTAATACAGTTGGACACAAATTTATCCCTGAGTTGTCTGGTGTGTTCCTGGGTTTTCATGATGCTGTTTGTTCACTAACGTTTCCTGGGATCACATGATGAGACACTGCTGGAGGTAGTAATACTGGAGAAGTTCTGCTCCTCCATAATCTACTGTTATCTGGATACCAGGGGTCACATGACCTGTGTGTGGTCACATGATAAGATGCTGCTGGAGGTGGTAATACTGGAGAATTCTGCTCCTCCACACACTACTGTTACCTGGATACCAGGGGTCACATGACCTGTGTAGTGGTTACATGGTAATACGCTGCTGGAGGTGGTAATACTGGAGAAGTTCTGCTCCTCAATAATCTACTGTTATCTGGATACCAGGGGTCACATGACCTGTGTGTGGTCACATGATAAGACGCTGCTGGAGGTGGTAATACTGGAGAAGTTCTGCTCCTCAATAATCTCAGCTACATCTGAAACTTCCATAGAAACAAATGGGGAAAACTGCACAAGCACAGCATCAGGACACTCATTAGGCCTGCAGCATGCAAAAGTGATTTCCATTATAGTAAGTTATCCCAAGGACAGCAGTGCCAGGCCTGCAATGCTCGGGGAGTCAGCGGGCGTTTGCACTGTTCTCCTATGGGCCAGTGCAAGCCTGCTTCCTATCTTAGTATCAAAGTGGTTTTAACCCTTCAGTAATACTAAGATATTACCGGTGTCTCTGGGGCACCACAAGCTGGTGAGCCACAGAGTGATGCCAACGATAAACCAGAAACATCCAGACAGAAGTGCAGATACTTGGTATTGCAAGGTAAAGAACGCTGCCAGCACACTATGAGGATCTGCACACCATGCAGTGCCACTATGATACAGGGAGGTACAGCTGGTAATAGGCAGGGAACATAACGCGGGTACCTCTGGCACAACTGGTAGGTACAGGGCACAGCTGGCAGTACAGCACACCATGTAGTGCCACTAGAATACAGGGAAGTAATGCTGGTAATAGGTAGAGAACATAACAGGGGTACCTCTGGCACAACTGGTAGATACAGGGCAGAGCTGGCAGTACAGCACACTATAATACAGGGAGGTACTGCTGGTAATAGGTAGAGAACATAACGCGGATACCTCTGGTAGATACAGGGCACAGCTGACAGTACAGCACACTATCACACAGGGAGGTACTGCTAGTAATAGACCGGGAACATAACGCGGATACCTCTGGTAGATACAGGGCACAGCCGGCAGTGCAGCACACCATGCAGCACACTATCATACAGGGAGGTACTGCTAGTAATAGGTAGAGAACATAACGCGGGTACCTCTGGTAGTTACAGGGCACAGCTGGCAGTGCAGCACACTATAAAACAGGGAGGAACTGCTAGTAATAGACCGGGAACATAACGCGGGTACCTCTGGTAGATACAGGGCACAGCTGGCAGTGCAGCACACCATGCAGCACACTATCATACAGGGAGGTACTAGCTGGTTATATAGGTAGAGAAACATAACGCGGATACCTCTGGTAGATACAGGGCACAGCCGGCAGTGCAGCACACTATCATACAGGGAGGTACTGCTAGTAATAGACCGGGAACATAACGCGGGTACCTCTGGTAGTTACAGGGCACAGCTGGCAGTGCAGCACACCATGCAGCACACTATCATACAGGGAGGTACTGCTAGTAATGCAGGGAACATAACGCGGATACCTCTGGTAGATACAGGGCACAGCTGGCAGTGCAGCACACTATCATACAGGGAGGTACAGCTGGTGATGCAGGGAACATAACGCGGGTACCTCTGGTAGATACAGGGCACAGCAGACAGTACAGCACACTATCATACAGAGAGGTACAGCTAGTAATGCAGGGAACATAACACAGGTACCTCTGGTAGATACAGGGCAGAGCTGGCAGTACAGCACACCATGCAGCACACTATCATACAGGGAGGTACTGCTGGTAATAGGCAGGGAACATAACACAGGTACCTCTGGTAGATACAGGGCAGAGCTGGCAGTGCAGCACACTATCATACAGGGAGGTACTGCTGGTAATAGACTGGGAACATAACGCGGGTACCTCTGGCAACACTGGTAGATACAGGGAAGAGCTGAAAGTACAGCACACCATGCAGTGCTACTATCATACAGGGAGGTACTGCTAGTAATGCAGGGAACATAACGCGGGTACCTCTGGTAGATACAGGGCACAGCTGGCAGTGCAGCACACTATCATACAGGGAGGTACTGCTAGTAATGCAGGGAACATAACGCGGGTACCTCTGGTAGATACAGGGCACAGCTGGCAGTGCAGCACACTATCATACAGGGAGGTACAGCTGGTGATAGGCAGGGAACATAACGCGGGTACCTCTGGTAGTTACAGGGCAGAGCTGGCATCCCATCAGGCGCTGGGTCACGAGCTGCATGTGCCCTCCCTGGGTGCACAGTGTATAGGAGGACAGCCCTGCAGCCCCATCCCAGTACACGGCTCCACCTGCAGGTCACTGCATGGGACAAGTAGCCCAGCTGGGTACAGAGCTGTCATGAAGCCCGGCAGCTCCCTCCAGCGCACACTGCAGACACCTCCTTCCACGGTGCACGATGCTAAGCAGCTGCACGCACAGCACACACACGCTCTGCCTGATACTATTCTCCCTGCACAACCTGCAGGCGCTCCCGGGATCACTCCCTGTTCCGTTACCTTTCCGGTGACAGGGGCCGCCATCTTGCCTACGAGTGTTTACGATGACGTCGCACAGCTCACATGTCCAGGAAGAAGCCGCCGCGCAGGCGCACAGCGCTTGTGAGTCACCAGGCGAGCATGTGATGTGTCACGAGGGGCCGGCCGCGTGTCCGCTGACGTGCTGCCTGTTGGAGCGGGCGCTGGCGGGGCGCAGTGAGGTGACGTCAGCGCACAGTACTGGCTGCACTAGTAACCAGGCCCATTGTCTAGCTGCAGGGCTGTCCCATCCACCGGGAACACTAGGCAGTTACAAGCAGGCGGCCCCTGGTGGTCACATACACGTCCTGCCGGCTGCTATTTGAGTGTGTAGTGGGATGAGATAGGATCTGGAGATTCAGGTCTTCCCTCACTGCCCTGCACCACTCTCCATGTATATGTAATAGTTACAGGGCTCCTCCGGGACTATCTTTGTATGTGTTATAGAGCTCACAACTTTGTAATTCATACTTATTAAAAATGATTTACCTGTCCTGCAGGACCAGGGAATGAGCCTGGCTACCTCTCCCCCCCATTTCCTGCAAACCACCTGATGTTCATTGATCACATAGCCTCAATGAATGTTAGATCACACTCAGTGGGTGGGCTCTGAAGCCAGGCTCAGCTCAGGAACACTCCCCTGTAGTGGGCATGACTTGAGTAGACAACGATCTGACTGCATTCACTCTTGTCGACCTGTAGTTTGCAAGCGAATTGAAGTAATTACATTAGAAATATTACAGGGGAGGGGGAATTGCTTGTTTATCTTGGAGTCCTGCTGTCAGAACTTGGAATTGGGAGCAGAGGACAGCAGTTCAGAGCTGGGGGGTTGTGTAATGCTGTCATGAATATGTGACTGCAGCTCTTTGTAGTTTATACAGTAATTCATTAGTCCTAATTATCATCATGACACCAAGTACAGAGCTGGGGGGATTGCACACTAATGTCAGTACATAGATCCTAGCAGTGATAACTGTGGAGGGAAGTCCTAGATTGCAACACAGTCTGGGAGTTGTAGGAAAGAAATGCTGGAGTACTATTGACACTCCCACAAGCAGGAAGTTTTACTGAAGAAAGTGGATCTTATGATAGATGAATAAGGAGGCAAAAGAGAAGAAGATATGCTATTGTATTTACGCACTGCTGTTGAGATGTGAAGGGTTAATACCCTACATTCCTGCTCATCTATTTGTAGTTGACCTTTTCTGTTCCGTGCTGTAAAAGGCAGTCCACCTCCCCCATAGTGCTGACCAAAGCCCTTCAAAACCCTACTCTCTGAAAAGGAGTGAAGAAAGAATGTCTACTATGTCTGCTCGTTCTGATAGTTAAAGAGAACCTGTCACATAGGTTATGCCCCCCTTGCTGAGGACAGAACAAGCCCGTGTCAGACATGCTGTTTCCAGTGCTGTGTCCCTTATTCTGTAAGATGCTGTAATTTTAGAGTATTTAATGCTCAAATCTGCAGTTTTCAGCCAGAAGAGTCATTTGAAGAGTCCTACAGAGTGTCAGTTTTTTTCAAACCCCGCCCATCTGAGGCTAGCCCCGCCCACCCCAACTGATAAACCTATTACTTTGAATAGGTAGAAACATGTGAATAACTGCCAGTGGGCAGAGCTAACAGCTAATCATGAATAAGATTTGAGGGGTAAATGCTCTAAAACTGCTGCATGTTACAGAGTAAGAGACACAGCGCTGGAAACAGCAGGTCTGACACTACCTTGTGCTGTCCTCAGCAAGGGGGGCATAACCTATGTGACAGGTTCCCTATAAGTAATGAATCCTTGTCTAGTATAAAAGCCTGACTTGGACACAACAAGCTAGCTTCGGCTGGGCCCATGACAGGTTGGGGCACAGCGCCCTTTGGGTCGTCATCAAAAGATATATACTGTACAGAGGGGCTCGCCATTTCACTATGCACACATCTGTAACTGCAGCAAATTATATATTAAACCTTCCATTTTTTATATATTCCGCTTTGCTAGTAATCATTCTTTGACCGCCAATAAATCAGCCACTTCCAGCGTGTTCTTAGGGTGCACCAACAGTTACAATAGGCCTGGACTAGGCCAGAGGGGAGCAGGAGAAAACCCTGGTTTTCCCCTAAACATTGCAGGCCTGGGGCTTCTTTTCAGGATGGAAGGCAGAAAGCAAGAAGCTTGTAGAGTATGTGCAGTAGTTGTAAGGTGGGTCCTAAGAATCAACTTCACTGGTTGTCCTCAGTCAGCCCAGTCCAACAACATGGAGGAGCATGGAGCCATGAGCCCTTCCCCTTCAATAACTCTGGTAGGATACAGGCTTCCTACAAGACATCAGCAGGGCATCCCGATGTAGGTGGTGTAATGATGTCTTGTAGGATGCTTTAGGCTGCGGGGTGGTGGCCTGGTGTGATGACGTGTTTGTGCAGGGCCCACTGTACTGCTTTGCCCAAGGGCACCTAATTCTGTTAAGACAGCTCTACATTGGAAAACTTTGTAACAAAAACCAGAAAAGACACAGTGAATAATAGCAGAAATAAGGGGCCGTGATGATACCATGAAAAAAGTACCAGGAGCAGCAGTGAGGCCACAGATGAGGATGAAGCAAGCTATATTTGCCCTAGTTCCTGGCAGTGTATACTTTAGACAGGTTCCACACCGCATTTCTGTCCCAATTGGGTCCTGGTGTCCATAAAGTGACTGTTTCCTCGATTTCCCAAACATATGTATCTTCTGTTCTATCGCAGTAACAAAAATGTATAAGACATTATTTTTAATTTAAGGGGTTTTGCCACCATCGCACGTTGACGTGGGAACCTCCACAATGATGATTTAATCACTTTTCTAAATATATGTGATTACAAAAAGTGAAGACTCTGAGAGCTACAGCATTTCTAAATCCCCCTTAGTTACCTGAAAGCTTCCACTAGACATGACCCAGGAGCTGACAGGCCGCGCTTGCGTGAAAAACTTCTTATCTGATGACAGGCAAAATGAATGAGCTTTTAAGGCACCAGGTAGAAAGTGCAGTCTATGAGGCTGTGTCTTGCTGTATTGAGAATCCACTGTTGTACTGTTTATTATTTCAATTAAGTTTTGAGACGTTCCCTTATTCCTCACTCCTTACTCACCCCCTCCCTCTCAGTCCTGCAGCCTTCATGACTCAGCGTGATTTGTTGACATTCTCCCTGTGCTGATAAGGAAGGTAAGAAACTTGGGTCCTGGCAAATCCCCTTTAATTAAGATTAAAAAGCAGAATTTACATCAACATAAAGGTCCAAAGTATTTAAAGAGTTATTCCCATTTAACCCCTTACCGTCACAGGACATCATAGTACCGGTATACCGATAAGATTCTATGTAGTGCGCTTACTCAGTATTACCACTATGTAGAAGGCTGGTGTCTACTGCTAATTGCTGACACCCACCACTTAAGCAGGGAATGGAGCCCGCTGTTTAGCATCTTAGACACTGCGGCAATCGCAACCATGGCGTCTAAATGAATGCGAAACGGTGCCATGCACCGTTTCTTACTCCGATTGGCACCCCCATGGCGAGATTGTTCGGTGCCGATCGGTTAACCTGGATGCCTTCACAAGGCAGGTGACCACTGTGGCCTGTGATTGGCTGCATTTGTCACATGAACAATGAACGTTCACTATGCAGCGGAGATGAATGGGATGAAATGGGAGTGTCACTGAGGTGAGTATGCTTCTCTTTTTCTATTTTTACTCAACAAGCCTTTGTAAGTCCCAGAAAACCCGTTTAAGGATAGCAGCTTCTTTGGGTCACGTGCTTTATGCACATTGGACAAGAAAAAAAGAAAAAAGGGCTCTCACAGGCGCCCAAAGGAGCAGCTCATCCTGGCACAGGTAAAACTGAGTACGGAACATGTAGTACCGCACTGTACTGTATAGAGGTGCTACTAGACTGCCGATTACTGCATGCACTTCACTAATACAGATGTTTTACAACGAAAATGATATTTGGTTGGATCTGTATTATTATTTATTATAGAACGTCATTAGTTCCAGGACGCTGTACATTTGCGAGGGGTAACAATGTCAAACAAGTACAAATGGCAACAATCAATGACTATAACAACTGGTTCAGAGGGAGAGTGAACCCTGCCCACAGGCTTACTATCTACGAGGAAGGAGGAACGATACAGAAGGTGAGGGGTAGACATGTTTGTGGGGGGAGTAGTAGCAGCAAGGTTATTGTGGGTTACAGGCTATCCTGAAGAGATGGTTTTTCGGTTGCTTGTCAATGTGGAGGAGAGACTGATGTGTTGGGGCAGTGAGTTCCAGAGTGTGGGGGAAGCATGAGAGAAGTCTTGGAGATGGTTGTGTTAAGAGCTGATAAGAAGAAAGCATCAAAGAAGGGCCTATGAGGAGTAGAGATTGTGCGAGAGGAAGTATCTAGAAATTAAGGCAGAGGTGTATGGAGGGCAGAGGTTATGTAGAGCTTTGTAGGTCATGGTTAGTAACTTGAACTGATTGAGCTGGGCAATGGGTAGCCAGGGAGGGGTTTGGCAGTGGGGAGAGGCAGAGGAGTAGCAAGGAGAGAGTTGGATAAGACGGGCAGCAGAGTTTAGGATGGTTTGGTGGGGAGCAAGACTGCTAGACGGGAGGCAGCTGAGAAGGATGTTGCAGTAGTCTAGGCGGGAGATTACAAGGGCATGCATTTTTGTAGTATCAAAGTTAATGAATAACTAGATTCCAGAGCTATTTTTCAGGTGGAGACGGCAGGCAGAGGTGAGGGCTTGGAAGTGTGGTTTGAAAAACAGAGAATAGTCAAAGTTTATCCCAAGGCAGTGGACTTGCAGGAATGTAGAGCCGTTGACTGTGATATCAGGTGGGGGCATAGAGTGGGATGGTGAAAGATGATGAATTCAGCTTTCTTCACATTTAGTTTTAGGAGACAGAAGAAGAAGGAGGAGGATATGGACGACAGTCTGGGAGAGCAGAGAGTTAATATTAGGGCCGGAGATGTAAACTAGGATGTCATCAGCATATAGGTGGTACTGAAAGTCATGTGATGCTATGAGCTGAACCAGGCCAAGAGTGTAAGAGTAATGGGCCCAGGACTGACCCCTGGGGGACACCAAAGGGAGAGGGCGAGAAGAGGAAGTGGTGGGAGATGCTGAACATCCACTCAGTGAGATATGAGAAGATCCAGAAAGGAGCCAAGTCCGTGAAGCCGAGGGACTAGAGAATTTGTAGCAGGAATCACATGTGCCATAGATGAGCAGTGTCTGTCACATAGTATGTTGTGTGTTCTCAAAATACAATGTCCCAAGAGAGACCATTGTATTTTGAAAACATTGTATCCTGAGGCAATTGTAAATTAAGAGACAACTGTACATTGATAAAACTCGCTCATACAGCTGTAGATCCCCTGCTCTCTAACATAGAGTACATAGAAAAATTGGATGCCTGTAATCACCACTAGGGAGAGTCCAGTGCATGTGAATTTCTACAGACACCAATGAACGCAAAAATCTATATTTACTAAGCTTCACCAATAGTGGCTGCAGGCAAATGCTAGAAGTCAGCGTTAAAAAGCAAAAGAAATGTAGCTAGGCCCTATATCACCAGGGATCCGTTAGCAGTGATGTGGTTCACCACTGTAGTAAGTATCCAGTCTTCCTGAGCTGCTCTGTCTCTGCTGCTACCTTTGCTGCAGTTCACCCACCCCCTATTCCTCCTCTGCTCCATTCTTCTGTATTTGCCAGTACTCAACTGCTACTTCCCCCATGCTGCACTGATGTGGCTGCTCCCATCAATCAGGCAATGCACAGACTGTCTGCTTATTGCGAGTATTTTTATCTTTTTGATCATGATGGATGCATAAAGTGTTTAATAAATATACACTCACCGGCCACTTTATTAGGTACACCATGCTAGTAACGGGTTGGACCCCCTTTTGCCTTCAGAACTGCCTCAATTTTCGTGCATAGATTCCACAAGGTGTTGCAACGATTCTCAATTGGTACCAAGGGGCCCAAAGAGTGCCAAGAAAAATATTCCCCACACCATGACAAACCACCACCACCAGCCTGAACCGTGATACAAGGCAGGATGGAAACCATTGCTTTCATTTTTTGACGCCAAATTTGGCCCACCATCCGAATGCCCCAGCAGAAATCGAGACTCATCAGACCAGGCAACGTTTTTCCAATCTTCTACTGTCCCCAAATTTTGATGAGCTTGGGCAAATTGGAGCCTCAGTTTCCTGTTCTTAGCTGAAAGGAGTGGCACCCGGTGTGGTCTTCTGCTGCTGTAGCCCATCTGCCTCAAAGTTCGCCGTACTGTGCGTTCAGGGGAAAGCTCTTCTGCCTACCTTGGTTGTAACGGGTGGCTATTTGAGTCACTGTTGCCTTTCTATCAGCTCGAACCAGTCTGCCCATTCTCCTTTGACCTCTGGCATCAACAAGGCATTTCTGCCCCCAGGACTGCCGCTCACTGGATGTTTTTTTTTTTTTTTTTTTTCGGACCTTTTTCTGTAAACCCTAGAGATGGTATGTGCGTGAAAATCCCAGGAGATCAGCAGTTTCTGAAATACTCAGACCAGCCCTTCTGGCACAAAAACCATGCCACGTTCAAAGGCACTCAAATCACCTTTCTTCCCATACTGATGCTCGGTTTGAACCCGCAGAGGGTTGTCTTTACCATGTCTACATGCCTAAATGCACTGAGGTTGCCGCCATGTGATTGGCTGATTAGAAATTAAGTGTTAACAGCATTGGACAGGTGTACCTAATAAGTGGCCGGTGAGTGTAAAAATTACACACCGTTCAAATTTTGGGGTCCCCCAGAAAAGTCTGTTTTTCCCCCCTGAAAATCTTACTTTTTTTTATAAAAGGGTTTTTAAAAATGAAAAAAAAATTAGTCAATTTTCAAAGGTTGAAATTATTTGATTTGAAATAAAATTTTTTTACTTTAACTTTGCTTTTGTCAATGAATGTCCCCCTTTTCCCGCAATTCCAGCATTGGACCTCTGGCTTCTAGCTGTTTTAAATTTTCTGGGGTAATAGGAGAAAATTTCCCCCCTGTTCCGAACCCCTCCCACAGTTGGATTTGGCTTGTGGGCACTTTTTTCGTACCCTGGTCAAGTGCCCCACAACAGCTCAAAAGGGGTTGAATCTGGTGGCTGCGTGGCCACCCATTACAGATAGAAAACACGCCTGCTTCTTCCCTAAATTTTTTGCATAATTTGGGGTGTGCTTTGGGGCATTGTCTGTTGGGATGAAAATTTGGGTCAACAAGCGCGTCCAAGGGTATGGCATGGTTTTCAAATTGGGGGTGATGCCTTCCCCATTCAAAAACCCTTTTCCTTGTACAAATCTCCCATTTACCCGCACCAAAGAAACCTCAACCATACAGCCTCCACCATGCTTACAATGGCATCGGGGCCCCTTCCGTTTTTTCGTTGTTCTGCGTCCAGAAATGTTCTTCGTGTGATCCAAAAAATTTTCAAATTTGGTTTTTCTGTCCCAAAAAACTTTCTTTCCCAAACTTCCTCTGTCCATGTTGTTTTTTGCCCCTTTTAATTTTTTCCTTTTTTTTGCCCTCTGATATGGGTTTTTTTTTTGCCCCCCTCTGCCCTGAAGGCCAGCATCCCGGGGGGCCTCTTCACTGTAGAGTTTAAATGGGGTTTTGCGGGTACTGTTTAATGAACTGCAGTTGAGGACCTGTAGGCGTCGATTTTTTCCCAAATAGAGAAAATAAAGTACTGTCCCTTTTGCTCAGGTGAACGGGGGCCCCCCTTCTTTTCTACTCTGGTTAGCCTTTTGTGCCTCCTCTGAAGGGAGAAGTACACAGCATTGTAGGAAAACTTCAGTTTTTGGCAATTTTCTCGCAGGGAAATAGCCTTCACTCTAGAAAAAGAATGACGTCGATTTCCATGAAGTTCTCTTTTTCGGGCCCATTTTGTGGTTTAATCGAACACAAAGTAATACTCCAGATTTTAACTACTCAAATGAAGGTCAGTTTTATAGCTTCTCTAATCAGCAAAAAATGTTTTAGTGTGTAACTATTGCCAAGGGTTTTTAAAGGGTGTTTAAAAAATCCAATTGCTTTTATACACGTTAGCAAACAATGTACCATTGAAAAATGGAGTGTGGGTTTTTGGAAATGGGCTTCTATATATCATCTGTAAGGTGTACGCTCGGTGTGGTACAGCGAAGTCCCAGGGCAAATGGAGACACGACAGCCTTGTCGCAAAAGCACCGTTCTTCCCGGCGTATATTGTGCCAGAGATGGCAGCCCAAAACGAATGTCCATACAAAAAATACACAAAAATAAACTCTGCTCGTTCCGAGCGCTAACTAATACATAATGTAGTCCTTACTATCAGCTTGTAGCTTGGAAATTGTGGTGTAGTCTCTCAGGACCTAGCTTCTGGCCTGTAACTCCAGAACTCACCCACCAGTCTGCTGACTAGCTGACTATGTAGCAGACGAAAACCCTGGCACTGGACCTGGGGGAGCAGCCCACTCCACCCAACTCTTTGTCTGCCTCCCGTTAAAAGCGGACGGACAAAGCTGTGTTTCCACAGCTAATACTCTTTGGTAAATCATGTGCCAAGCCGCCTAATGCAGTGACACAAACTAAGGACGGCTTCTACCTCACCGAGGCCAGGTCTCTCGGGTGACCTGTATTACTCTCGCATACCTGAGCGAGAACTTGGGGCCTATGTATACCCCGTTATCACCTTGCCCTTCGGGGCCCTTACATATCCCCCCCTCTGCTCAGGACCTGTGAGGGTGGAGCACATTGTGCCTTCAGACAATGCACACGTTGGACAACTCGACCGCATTGCCTTGTGAGATCCAGGACGAGTTCCACGTAGAAAACTTGTAGGTCCTGTAAGCAAGAAACCCGCCTGGTAACCCTAGCCATTTTTGCCTTATTTCTGTGCCATCCATTTTAAAGTGTGAAGTGTTCGGTGACCAGCCTAAATTGTTGCCCAGCAAATGAGTACCTTAAGGACTCCAATCGCCCTCTAAGAGCAAGGCACTCTCTCTCTTTTTTTGGCGTAATTTTTTTCCGCCGACGTTATGTTTCCTGCTGCAGGTAGACTACTGGGTGTTCTTCACCATTAACGACCTGTGAACAGGACTTGCTCCTAGGACCAACGATTAGGCATTCTGCCTGTACTATAAATTCCCTTTTAAAGTCGGGTGCAATTAACACTGGGGGCCTCTTACATAAGACCTCTTTTAATTTTCTGGAAGGCGTCCTTCTGACTTCTCACCCATTTTTATCCTATTGGACTTAGGACCCTTTTGTAAGGTCTGTCCTGGGGGAGCTGCGGATGGTGGCAAAATTTGTGGACATTCCTTCGATAATATCCAGCGATCGATCCCTAGAAAAGCTCTCACCTTTTTTTGTAGACTGGTTGTGGCCACTTTTTTTAATAGCCTCGACTTTGTCCATTTGTTGTTTAATAAACCCCACGTCCAATATTGTTACCCCAAGTAGCGAGCCTCCTCAAGGCCGATCGCACACTTTTAGGGGTATGCCGTTCATACCAGCCTCCGGTGGGATGTCTAACTCTGCTTGGACCTTGTAGTTGCGACTCCCAGTTTGTGCTAAAAATGACCACATCATCTAAGTAGGCTGCTGCATATGCTCTGTGGGGTTGTAGGATTATATCCATATAGTCTTTGAAGTGGCTGGGCCCACATGTAGGCCAAAAGGGAGTACTAAGTAATGGAAAATGGGCCTATTCTGGTGTAGAAAAAGCCGTTTTTTCTCTCGCCTCCTTGGGAAGTGCACCCCTGCCATTACCTTTGGTCAGGTCAAGGGTGGTTATATATCATGCAGGGCACCAGACGTTCAATTCATTTGTCCACCTTGGCATGGGATAGGAGTCTCAAACTTTGACACCTCATTTAAACCTACGGAAGTCATTACAAAAACTGAGAGTGCCCATAGGTTTAGAGATGAGGACAATGGGACTGGACCAGCCACTTTTTGACCTCTCTATTAACTCCCAAGGCTATCATTTTCTGTACCTCTCTGAGATAGCCTTTCCTCTGAGCTTCTGGCCACGATACGGCCTCAGCCTCACCTTTTGGACCTGGTCTGTCACAATATCATGCTCAATAATATTTTTGTCCTACCTGGTAATTCTGCGAAGGTCTCTCTATTCCTCTGCAAGGATATTCTGACCTCTTGTACCTGAACTGCTGACATGACTGTGACTATTACGGACCTCGGGTTACTACGTGCTGGGTACTTTCTTTGGCCACCCTGTCTTGCCTGTATGAATAACCTCTCTTTCCTTCCAGGGTTTTAGTAGGTTGAATATGGTAAATTTGTAAGGGCTTTCTTCTCCTGGCTGGTTATACCTTGTAATTTACTCGCTTTCTTTCTCCCTGAACTATAGGGACCTTGCCCCACATAGTGAGGAATGGTACTCTCCACGGTCGGCACTAAAAACCAACACAGATCAACTGGTTTAAATGACTGACCCTCGCAGACTATTGTTTATTCTGGCCTGTGCTTCCTGGCTTGCTGGCAGATCTGCATGTGTTTCTTTTACGATTTGGCATAAACTGCAGTAATCTGTTCTTGCATGTCCGCTATGTGGTTTCCCCCCCCCCTTTTATAACACTAGGTATGTGGGGTTTGTCCTGTTCCCCAGGTTTCCTTAGCCATGTCTAACAGCCCTCTGGGATGCCTACATACAGTAGCTCAAATGGGAAGAAACCCGTGGACGCCTGTGGGGACCTCTCTGATGGATAACATTAAAGTATGTTAACATGACGGGTGCCAGTCCTTTCATCTTTGTCCATACTTTTTAGCATCCTTTTAGGAGTTGGTTAAACCGTTACTACCAGGCCATCCGTTGGGGGATGGCACTCGGACGTACGCAGCTGGGTGATATTCAGGAGCCTACATGCTCTGTTGGTAACTTTTTTACATAAAGGACGTCCCCTGGTACTGTCAAAATCTCTTTAGGCATGCCGGTTTGTGTGAACATCCTGAAATCAGCTCACGTGCGATGACTTTGGATGAGTCTGTTTCTAAGCGGGATGGCTTATCAGGGTATCGGGGGGGTAATCTAGCACAATAATTTGTGCTGGTGACCTCTTGCAGATTTGGGAGGGGGCCTACTTGGTCATGGCTATCCGCTCAACGGGACCCTCAATGATGGGTAGTGGAACCAGCGGTGTTACAAATTGTGGCCGTGGGGCATTAACTTGGCACTTCGGGGACAGGACTGGCAGAAGGAAGTCATCTATTGCCTTATAAAATCCCTGGCCAGATGAAATTCCGCTCGATACGTTCCTGGGTTTTTTCTCCCCTCGGTGCCCACCCAGCACATTGGGAATGACCCAAACTCCAATACCGAATGGCGAACATGCGATTGGAGGCACCACCTGATGCTCTATGACCCTCAGTCGGAGTCTTTTTTACTCTATATAGGAGGTCTTTTGGACTGCAAAATGGGGGGGGTACACCAACTCAGTGTCAGGGTCTTGGATGGCGCCATTGATTGACCTTAACACTTTTTAAGGGCTTTCACTAAGTTAGGGTCCCTTAATTGCTCCGGTACCCCAAAGTTTCCCCTGGCATCTGCAAAACTTGAGAACTCATTCTCAGGGGAATTTCATCTGAGTCCCCAGCCAGGACCTCAGAGGAAATCACCCGTATTCGGGGCCGCATTTGATATGACATGGTTATACACATAAGACGGATGACGGGACTTTACCCACCAGCTTTGCTTATTTTTCCCCACTTGTTCCAGAACAGTGGAAGTCCCGTTCTACAATAACTTGGATGGTAAGTTCTTGTACAACACCCCACTTCATGGCTCACGACCCAACAGGAGTCTCCACCGTGACCACGGCCGTGGGGATAGTCCTTAATGTCCCCATGAATACATATAACTCCCAAGCTGCGGGTCTGGATTTTAGCTGCAGGTACCAGACTGGCTTGGACTAAAAGTTCTCTAGATCTCCCCAAGTCCTTTGAGGAGCCGTTTACTGGATGGACCCTCCACTCTGACTGGGTACACCTGCCGGTCACCCACTTATTGTTCCTGTGGGCAGCGTAAGCAGGCGGGCCATTAATTACGACCCGCGCCTTCCCATAGTCAAATCCATGGGCTCATTTTGGAGGAGGGCAGTTAGCAGCCACATGTCCCAGACCCGTGGCAGCGCCAGAGACTACATTGGCCTTGAGGCCTAGTAGTAAAGTCCTTTTTGGGACCCTTGGCATTCGTTTTTCCGGATGGCTCTGGACGCGGGCCACCTCCTTGCCGTACAGTCTCCCCCCCCCCTTGTAATAGGGAACAGTGCTTACAGCTGATGGTCTTCTCTGGTTCCCTGGGGCATGCAAAGTCCTGTAGAAAGTCTCTGTGGTGTAAAAACGCTCCACGATGGACACCAGCTCATCCACGCTTTTTGGATCGGTGTAACCTAGGCGGCGTTGAATCCTCACGTGCGGGCACGTTACGAAGCGGTCACACTCCACCCGTTCGACGTTCTGTGCGGCACGTCAGCTCCTATGGCTGCAGCAACTTGCTTGTCAGTGGAACAGGTATACATCTGTGACCGCGGCAGGTTTTTGCGGGTTGTATTCCCAGGAGTACACCGCTGTGCTCCGAACAGCAAGGTTACTCGAGCCGAGCCAGGGATCTTCCCCGGAGCTTGGTATTAGACTGTGGCCTTCTTGTACCTGTAAATCATAGTATGCCTTCTGGGGTTTCTCCCGTCAGAAAGGGCCTGCACGTCGCCCACTGGTCTTGAGGGTGGTTGCTTCCTTCTCAGCGATCCTTCTCAAACGATTGCACAGATAGGCCTCGACGTCCATCCTCGGCCGTCATTTTCCCTGAGACGCTCTGTCGAGCTTTCGGGGTGCTTCTGCAACCCTGAGTCAACCCTTGTCTTCTGTCAAGGCTTGTATCTGCTCGTTGCAGGGGACTGATTCTCCTTTTGATGCATCCTTTGCCGCTCTCTGGTGAAAGACCTGCGCCAACAGCTAGGTTGGTTTCACTCTGCGCCTTTATGTCTTCCTCATGCACCGTCTGTTTGCTGGGCGTTTGTTTCTTGATGCCGAGTAAAGCTTGTTGGCAAGTGGAGGTTTGGACTGCACCAGTGTTTTATTAGTTCCTCCTGCTAGCCATCTCTGTTGTTCTGGCCGTTTTACCCAGGACATGGTGTTTTTCAGAAACTGTCCGTTAAAGGGTTTTGTGTAAGTCTCCACAAGGTGCAGTCTCTTAAACTTATGCCCACATCCTCCACCAACTTGTAAGGGGGTAAGCTCGGTGGTACAGCGAAGTCCCAGGGCAAATGGAGACACAGACAGCCTTGTAGCAAAATCACGGTTCTTCCCCGGCATTTATTGTGCAGGATGGCAGCCCAAAACGTATGTCCATACAAATAATACACAAATAAACTCCTGCTGTCGTCCGAGCGCTAACTAAACAAATGTAGTCCTTACTATCAGCTTGTAGCTTGGAACCTGTGGTGTAGTCTCTCAGGCCTAGCTTCCTGTCCTGTTAACTCCAGACACACCCACAGTCAGCTGACTAGCTGACCTATGTAGCCAGACGAAACCCTGGCACTGGAACCTGGGGGAGCAGCCACCCACCCAACTCTTTGCTCCCGGTAAAAGCCGGACCCGGACTAAGCTGTGTTTCCACAGCTAAACTACTTTGGTAAACATGTGCCAACCGCCTAATGCAGCTGACACAAAGTAAGTGCCGGCTTCTACCTCACCGAGGCCAGGTCTCTCGGTGACCTGTATTACTCTCGCCATACCTGAGCGAGAACTCTGGGGCCTATGTATACCCCGTTTATCACCTTGCCCATCGGGGCCTTACAACACCTATGTAGATATTGCATTAACAACCAGACGTTTGCAGCTAGAATAGTCATTTACCACATTAACAATGTATAGAGTGTATTTCTGATTCATTTAATGTTAGCTTAATTGAAAAAAAACTGTGCTTTTCTTTAAAAAATAAGGACATTTCTAAGTGACCCCAAACTTTTGAACGGTAGTGTATAAATATACATATTTTGGAAGAAAATCTGGGTCTGTTTCAAAGACAAGTACTACAAGTCTGGACAGTTGTTGTCAGCAATCCAGATTCAGACCGCCAGATAAGGACCACTAAAGAAATGATGGCTCATTCCACTCAGGAGCTCTGCAGCCTTAAAGAGAACCTGTCACATAGATTATGCCCCCCTTGCCGAGGACAGCACAAGCTAGTGTCAGACCTGCTGTTTCCAGCGCTGTGTCCCTTTTTCTGTAAGATGCTGTAGTTTTCGTGTATTTAATGCTCAAATCTGCAGTTTACAGCCAGAAGAGTCATTCGAAGAGTCAGTATTTTTTTCAAACCCCACCCACCTGAGGCTAGCCCCGCCCACCTCAACTGATAAACCTATTACTTTGAATAGGTAGAAACATGTGAATAACTGTCAGTGGGAGGGGGCAAGCCTTTGGTGGGCGGGGCTAACACTTATTCCTGAATAAGATTTAAGAGGTAAATGTTCTAAAACGACAGCATCTTACAGAATAAGGGACACAGCGCTGGGAACAGCAGGTCTGACACTGGCTTGTGCTGCACTCAGCAAGGGGGGCACAACCTATGTGACAGGTTCCCTTTAAGTTCAAAACAGCATCTAAGCTATCATCTACTTTTGCTAAAGCTGAACATTTTTATTAGGCCTGATTGTTTCCTTAGTCTATCTTTGCAACCACAAGTCTTGGCCTGACTCTGGGGTCTAATGAGCGAACAGGGACTTGTAGCAGTTAGAAGTGGGCTATACATGTGAAAGAGCTGCCAGATGAATTCTAATTCAGCTGACAATGCCAAAAGGTTCACTTATTTTTTTGGCAATGATGTGCTAAAACATACACTGTGTTTTCATGTTGAGGTTTATACGGTTTTTGAAGCCAAATCTGGGTATAAAAGAATTAAATGTGTTTTCACTCTTCACAGCCTCTTTAAAGGGGTTTTGCCACGATCTCATTTCATACCTCCTGTCAGGGCCGGACTGGGAATAAAAATCAGTCCTGGCACTAAGCCCCCCACCAGCCCACATACAATATCCGCTTACAAAATGTCCCTTGTTCTCGCTCCTCGCCACTTTCTAAAATAAACTACACTATAAAGCTGCTTTCACACGGAGCACTTTTGGTGAGTTTTTGATGCGTTTTTGGTGAGTTTTTGTGCAGAGAGGCAGAGCAGTTAATGCTGTACATTTCTGCACAAAAAAACACATCAAAAAATGCACCAAAATTGCTCTGTGCGAGAGCCCCCGAAACACAAGCATAACCTACAACCCCCCCCCAATCACATCACCAGTAGTCAGGCCACCACCACATGAATACAGCACTGCTTCAACACAGAAGTAAAATGACCCCTGACAGCAGGGACTCACAGGAGACGTCATCTCTAATGGGAGTTGTTCTCTTCTCCTTTTCTTCTCCATCTGGCCCAAACCTCCATGATATCTTCCCTGATGAGTTGTTCCCTTCCAATTCTTTCTCTGTCCGGTACAGCATGCAGTGTCCTCTTCTAGTGGTCACTACTCGTCCCTGTAGAATTTACCACAAATACATCTTCGACTCCTCTCTTTTCCAGCACTTTCCTATCAATTCCCCAAACAGCGTATGTTAGACCCGAAAAATTAGAAATTAAAAAATGTCAGATAAGTGGCATGTAAATAGGTAGACCCCCATTAGGTAGGCAGGGCCAGTATGTAGGTAGGCAGGGCCAGTATGAAGGTAGGCAGGGCCAGTATGCAGGCAGGCAGGGACAGTATGCAGGCAGGCAGGTCCACTTATAGGCAGACAGGGACAGTATATAGGCAGGCAGGGACAGTATATAGGCAGACAGGGCCAGTATATAGGTAGGCAGGGGCGGTATATGTGCAGGCAGGGGCAGTATATAGGTAGGCAGGGCAGTATATAGGTAGGCAGGGCAGGGTATAGGTAGGCAGGGCTATTATATGCAGCCAGGGCAGGGTATAGGCAGCCAGGGCAGGGTATAGGTAGCCAGGGCTATTATAGGCAGCCAGGGCAGGGTATAGGCAGCCAGGGCAGGGTATAGGCAGCCAGGGCTATTATAGGCAGCCAGGGCAGGGCATCATATAGCCAGGCAGGGTATAGGTAGCCAGGCAGGGTATAGGTAGCCAGGGCAGGGTATAGGTAGCCAGGGCAGGGTATAGGTAGCCAGGGCAGGGCATCATATAGCCAGGCAGGGTATAGGTAGCCAGGGCAGGGTATAGGTAGCCAGGGCAGGGCATCATATAGCCAGGCAGGGTATAGGTAGCCAGGCAGGGTATATGTAGCCAGGGCAGGGCATCATATAGCCAGGCAGGGTATAGTTAGCCAGGGCAGGGTATAGGTAGCCAGGGCAGGGCATCATATAGCCAGGCAGGGTATAGGTAGCCAGGGCAGGGTATAGGTAGCCAGGGCAGGGCATCATATAGCCAGGGCAGGGCTATTATAGGCAGCCAGGGACAGTAAGTAGTTTAAACAATAAAAAAAAAATACTCACCCGCTGTCCCCTCCTCTTCACCTGCTCCGGAGCAGCCGCTCTCACCCGAGTGGGGGCCGCGGAGCGGGCGCGCAATGACTACATCACATCGCGCGCCTGCTCCGCGGCCTCCTGGGAGCTGAACAGACAGGATCAGTAGATCCCAGCTGTTTAGCCTCGGCCGCTGCTTGCACCACGCGGTGCAGGCGGTGGCCGCCGTGATGGCTGCATGGCAGGGTCAGTGACCCGGCCATGCAGCCGTGTGGCGAGGGGGGGGCCTGTCGGCTCCCTGCCACAGGTGTCCGGTCGCGGATGCGACCATTGCGGCCCCTGTAGCGCGCCACAGAACGGCGCCGGGACTCGGGGCCCGGCAGGGGGAAACACCGTCCTCCTTGGCAGGCGATCCGAGCCGGCCCTGCGGCCCGAACCCCAGCGGCCCACCGGGCAAATGCAAAGTTTGCCCTATGGGCAGTCCGGGCCTGCCTCCTGTATCCAGCTCTTCAGCTCTGTGTGCTCAGAAGGGGGCGTGTGTGATTTGTTTGAATTGCATATCATGTGACCCAGCAGGATGAAATCACCAGGCCTTTCTTCTCTCTAGTCAAAGAAAGGTCTGTTTATGTATAAAGCTGTGAGTAGCTCAGAGGTAAAGTTTTTACCTCACAGCGCAAGGGTCCTAGGCTCAAATCCCTGCAGGAAGCAAACCTGTGGATTTTGTTTTCTCTTTATCAATGCACAAACCTCATTGAGGTTTCTTTTTTATTTATTTGCACTGTTTGACTAATTACTAAGAAGTACAGAGGACGGGAGTAGAGGGACAACACCTGGGGTTGAACACTCAGTAGCTGCCTGAGGCGAGAGGTGATGTCTGAGCATGTGCGACCAGGACTGAGGAGCTCTCAGCCCTGGTCATATCTCCTGGAGACGAGCTGTAAACAATGGATCACTAAAGAAGCAGCTAAGACAAAAATGGACAGAATTTTTAATAATGATGAATGGTGAAAATGTTTGTTATTTAATTTTCAAACTTCCCACATCAATTTTAATTCGTGGCAAAACCCCTTTAAGCTCCCATTTTCTGTGCAGGCTGTGGGCAGGTCTACAGCATTGACTGACATTTCAGCTCTGCTAGCTCCTATTCCTAGCTGTACTTGTTAGAAGGGCATTAGTAATGGAGGGGTTGTAAAAAACAATGACAATGTCCAAGCAGGATATCTGGCTGTAAATGTGAACTATCAGAGCTGTATTTGTCATTAAGAGGAAGCTTCTAGTGAGAGAAAAAAAAACTTACATGCAGCAAAGACACATTGTTAACTACTGAGTGATGTAGATATGCAGATATGTGACCTAATGGGAAGGTACAAGACTCCTCCCTGGTGAATAAATCGAAGTATAAAAGTTGTTTCTCAGCCTACCAAGATCCCTAATCCTTAACCCCCCAAATTCTGTCACACATTCGTCACTTCCTGCACTTGAGCATTCACAGCCACATATCTGTATATAGATGTATGGTTGGGATGGCAGGTTCATCCACTTTTTTATGTGAACCACCACATATTTATGTAACATGGCTGGACCATTGTAAACCAAGCACTTCTCACTCTTCGCCTCACTCATACACCCTAATAGATTGTAAGCTCTTGGGAGCAGGACCCTCATACCTTGTGTCTGATTTGTAAGTAGCTTTTTTATAAGGTAATGTTTGGTTTTGTCTATAATTATACCCTCTAAATTGTAAAGTTCTGCAAAATAAATAAAGATTATTATTAGAAACATAAGATCAGAGACTGAAAAGTAAGCTCCCGTTCTGCTGATAAGACACAGCAGGGAGTAACAAAACCAGCCTGGTCACTACTAGAGCACAGATAGGTGGGTGGTAACTAGAGAAGCTTATGTAAACAAACAGGAGATAAGAACTGCTTTGACTCTGAAATAAAGCAAAATGAGAATAGCAATGTGTTTGGTAAGAATCTTTATATACCTTTTTCTACATGTTTAAAGGTAATCAATGAAATGGGAATACCCCTTTAAGGGGACTGACAGAACGGACCTAGAGACGGATCTAACAATTAGCAGTGAGATTATCACTGCGGGCTATGAAGAGGAGGCAGTGGGGTTCACATGAGAGATCACTGCTGCGTGTTCCCTTCCTGCATGTCGGGTCCGTCTTTGAAAGAATTGACATCCAATCTAACTGTATTTTATTAAAGATTTTCAAATAAACAGAAACACAATATGCATTTCCTCAAATAAATGCATACAAATATCATAGAGAACATACTTCAACCATCCACAAATTAAATAGTCCTAAAGGAATTAAATGCACTCTCGTTTCCACTGAGGAAAAAAAAGGAAGGAAAATTCTCCAATCAAGATGGGAAGTTGTAAATCATTAACAAACCACATCAATTCGATACAGACATGAACATAAACAAAAGGAGAGGACCAGAACAAGGTTGTTGCTCTCGGGAAAGACTCATTCTCTATTAGATACCGGTCCCACAGAGACCAAACCGCAGTAAAGGTGTCTAACCTGTTGTTAAGAAAGGCCCTAAGATACTCCATTCTCCGCACCTCCTTCAGATGATCTATTATATGGAGATGCTCTCTTCCAGTGACTAGTCACTGCCGGATTCTAGAGCCCAGATGCTAAGCAATGAGATTCAACAGATACACTTTTGGATACAGGGAGAGTTTCACTCCTATAACATCTCTGATTAGATCTCTCACTTCACACCAAAAAGGGTATATCAGCCTACAGTCCCAATAAATATGAAATTGCGTACCTCGTCTGTGCTGGCACCTCCAACATAAGTCTGGAATGGCAGGGTTCAATTTATGAAGGAAGGAAGGGGTGTGGTACCAGAAGTAGAGAATCTTATATTGATTCTCTTTTGTAGTAATGCATACTGATAAGACACGAATCTGACAACGAGAGAGACTTGCCGAGGAAAGTCTCCCATTGAGACATATACTTATGTTGGGGGGCGGATTCAGGATCCAGATCCACAGGCATACCGTATATATCTGACATGAGGCCTTTAGTAGATGTAGTTAGCCAGCAGATCTTCTCAAAGTGGGTTGGATTAGAAGCAAGTCCAATCTTTAAAGTATGTCTAATAAAGGGAGTGATTTGCAGGTAAGAATAAAAACTGGTATCTGGTAGACCGAAATCTGCCTTCAAGTTTTCGAAGGAGAGTAGTTTCCTAGTGGTACCATCCACAATATCGGCCACCATGAACAGTCGCCTATCAAACCATGGCTTCATATTCAAGCCAATCAAGCTCCCAGGGGCTGAAAGAGAAATTAGGCCATAAGAGACTGCTCCGAGCTCAATGAAAATTTACAAAATCATTTCTTCCAGACATCTCTCAATATGGCCATTGGTCCCAACAAAGGCGTTTCGATTTCACAGGAAGACGTACCCCACAGTAACAGATGGATAGGGGCAGTCCAAAGTTTCTTGATCTCTACCCATCTAGCATAAGCCAGCAGGGAGGCAAGGCTGGCACCCTCCTCAATTAATTACTCCAATAGTCCTTAATGAAATCTGGAACCACTAAATCCCCCTGCCTCTGATAGCCAATAAAATACTTTTTGCAAATAAAATACGCTTATGAGCCCAAATGTATTGGAAGATAGATGCTGAATAGATTTAAGGTCAGCCATAGCAACCGGAATTGGGAGAATCTCAAAATAATAAAGATGTTTGGGTAGAATTATCATTTTAATAGAAGCAATTCTCCCAAACCACAAGAGAGGAAGGCGGCTCCATTGGCCTAGCAATTTCCTAATTTCGGAAAAGAGCACAGAGTAGTTGTGTTTATATAAAGAGTTGAATGACCTAGTTAGCTTAACTCCTAGATATGTTAGGGTGTCCTCTTTCCAATTATACAGAAAATTTGCTCATAGTAATTGAAACTGGTCAGATGAAATATTAATGAGCTTCCATTTTGGTGGGGTTAACCTTGTAATCAGATAACTGTCCAAACTCCGTGAGTAAGTCATGCAGGTTATATAGAGAGACACGAGGAGAGGTCAGAGACAATAATATGTCACCTGCGTACAGAGAAAGCTTAAAGGGTCTATCTCGAAGCTTAATCCCCTTGATACTGGGATTGAGTCGAATGGCCGCGGCCAGTGGTTCAATGCTCAAAACACACAACAAGGGGGAAAGAGGGCAACCTCGTCTAGTACCATTCCAAACCTCGGAGAGGAACCATGAGGTAGACAAATAGTGGCAGATGCCCATTAATATAGGCCTCTGAGCGCAATAAGATACGAACCTCTAATACCAAGTCTCCCCAGAACATGAAATATGAACGTCCAGTTACAAAGTTACGTAGTTTGTAAGGCCGAAAAAAGACAGACGTCTATTCAGCCTATTTTGCTCAAATGTTGATCCAGAGAAAGGCAAAAACCTCCATGAGGTAGAAGCCAATTGTCCCCATTTTAGGGAAAAAAATTCTTTATCAACTCCAATCTGGCAATCAGAATAAATCCCTGGATCAACGTCCCTTCTCCGGAATCCTAGTCACTATAACTTGTTATATTATTACGCTCCAGAAATGCATCCAGATCTTTTTTTAACTCTGTTATTGAATTCACCATGACAAGTTCCTCTGGCAGAGAGTTCCATAGTCTCAGTGCTCTAACAGTAAATAATCCTTTTCTATGTTTATGTAGAAACTTTATTCCCTCTAGATGTAGAGAATGCCCCCTTGTTCTGGATACAGTCCTGGGTATAAATAAATTCAAGACAGATCTCAATATTAATCTTTAATTTATTTAAACATATTTATTATGTCCCTCAAAGCCGTCTTTTCTTTAAACTAAATAACCCTAATCTTGCTAATCTTTCTGGGTATTTCAGTCCACCCAGTCCTTTTATTATTTTTGTTGCCCGCCTTTTTACCTGTTCAAGTTCTACAATGTCTTTCATGTGCACGGGTGCCAAAACTGTACACATTATTCCATGTGTGGTCTAACCAGTGATATATAATGGGAGAATGATGTTCTCATCATGTGCATCTATGCCCCTTTTAATACACCCCATAATCCTATTTGCCTTGGCAGCTGCTGTCTGACACTGGCTGCTACAGTTAAGTTTACTGTCCACCAGGATTCCCAAGTCCTTCTCCATGTCACTTTTACCCAGCATTTTTCCATTTAACATGTAATCATGTAATGGATTCTTACTCAGTAGTAAAACAGTAGTAAGTCTTCAATACGTTTAAGATATACTTTACTATTAGAAAATGACATTACAACACCTATACAACTGCTATAATTTGCACAGTAGTACCTGTCCCTAATATGTAATAAGTCCTTTTCGTTCGAACAGACATTCTTTGAAATAATTCAGTCAATTTGTGCAGAGAGCAGATAGCACATCCGTGCTGTGCGGTGTACGGAACATTGTCATTTTCTAATAATAAAGTATATCTTAAACGTATTGAAGACTTGCTACTGTTTTACTATTGATACTGGGAGGACTTTGAGAGGAACCTCTGTTTGCAAGTTTAAAGGGCACACGCCCAAAAACAGGTTGTTACTTTATTTGTTCATGAAATGGATTTTTCCTCCCCATGTGCATAACCTTGCATTTATCTGTGTAAAACATCATCAGCCACTTCTCTGCCCAGGCCTCCAACTTATCCAGATCCCTTAGTAATAACACATTATCCTCTATTGTGTTGATTTCTTTACAGAGCTTAGTATCATCTGCAAAGATTTTCTACTGTGCAATCCATATGTAAGATCATTAATGAAAATATTAAAGAGGATAGGGCCCAATACTGAACCCTGTGGTACCCCACTAGTAACAGGGATCCAGTCTGTATGTACTATTAATCATCACCCTTTGTTTTCTATCAGTGAGCCAGTTGCTTACCCACTTGCATACATTTTCCTCCAGTCCAAGCATTCTCTTTTTACTTACTATTATTATTATTATTTATTTTAGAGCGCCATTGATTCCAGGGTGCTGTACATTCCATGGGGTTACATACATAACATAAGTCAAACAAGTACAATGATGACAATATGTGACTAACAACTGGTACAGAGGGAGAGAGGCCCCTGCCCGCGAAGTCTTACAATCGACAGGGAACCTTTTATGTGGCACAGTATCACATGCTTTAGAAAAATCTAGATCTATAACATCCACTGCCTCACCATGATCCAGTCTAGAACTAACTTCCTCATAGAAGCTGATGAGATTAGTTTGACAGGACCGATCCTTCATAAACCCGTTCTGGAACGGAGTTATATTGTAACGCAGGAGTGGATTCGCTGGGCCAACGCAAGCGATGATAGTTAAGCCACGCCAGGGAACGGAGTCTAAGTAGCCCCCGGTATTCACCAGAGCCCGCCGCAAAGCGGGATGGACTTGCTGCGGCGTGAGGCTACCAGGTCGTTACCCCTGACGTGACTTGCTTGCGATGGCGGCCGGGGTACAGCGTGGTACAAAGACGTAATCCAGAGGCGTAGTCGGGGACAGGCAGAAGGTCAGGGCAGGCGGCAGAGGTTCGTGGTCAGAGACAGGCAGATGGTCAGGGCAGGCGACAAACAGGCAAGGTCAGGAAACGTAAGCAGGCGGACTGGTACACGGGTAATCAGGACAGAACTCCAATACACTCTAAATGCACGGTAAGCACACCAACAAACTGGCAGAGAGTGCTGGGGGCGTATACCTTATATAGGACCAGCGGCCGTCAATAACCAATTAATGGCGCGCTAGCCCTTTAAATCCAGACCAGCCGTCGCGCGCGTGCCTTAAGCAAGGGTCCGCACGCTACGGCTGTCAGAGCCGGACACAGGAGCGGGGACTGGTGAGTACGGGGTTTCCCAGCCTGGAGCAGAAGGACAACGGCTGCGGGCTGCGCCGGATCCCGTAAGCGCGGGGGACGGCCGCGGCGAGCCGAGGCGCCGAGCACCGTGACATATACATTTATTTTCAGTGAGGTACTCCAGGATAGCATCTCTTAGAAAACCTTCAAACATTTTACCCACAACAGAGGTTAAACTTACTGGCCTATGGTTTCCAGGATCACTTTTTGACCCCTTTTAGAATATTGGCACCACATTTGCTATGCGCCAATCCTTTGGGACATACCCCGTTATTAGACAGTCCATATATATTAAGAATAGGGGCCTATCTATGACATTACTTAACTCCTTTAGGACACGGGGGTGTATACCATCAGGGCCTGGTGTTTTGTCTATTTTAATCTTCTTAAGATAGATCTGCACTTCTTCCTGGGTTAGACAAGAAACATTTAAGAAACAGGAAACATTTAAGAAACATTTAAATACAGTGGGAAAAAATTGTTTAATAGGTTTCCTTTCTTTTCATCGTCCTCCACAATATCTCCCTCACTACTTTTCAAAGGGCCAACATTTTCTGTTTTAATCTTTTTACAATTTATATAGTTAAAAAATAGTTTTAGGATTGAGGCGGTCAAAAGCCTTCTCAAGGTCTAAGCTCAAAAAAGGGCAGACTGCTCCTGACGATTGACCACCTCAATTAGATCAATAGTCCGTCTAGTAGTGTCCACACCCTGTCGACATAGTACAAATCCAGCTTGATCCTTATGGATCAAATGGGGAAGCCATACTGCAAGCTGATTTGCTAAGAGTTTAGTAAAAAATTTTTAAGTCTTTAAGTCTGCATTTAGCAGAGCTATAGGTCTATAGCTTGAAGTGTCTAGGTGGTCTTTACCCGACTTAGGGATGAGAGTAATAAACGAGTGTAGCATACTGTCTGGAAACTGAGCACCATTTAAGAAGGAGTTATACATAGTCGCAAGCGCATCAGCTAACTGTGGTTAAAATATCTGATAGTACAAATAGGTGAACCCGTCTGGCCCTGGGGCCTTGCCCTGAGGGAGAGACTTGATAACTTCCTATATCTCTTCCACTAGAATAGGCTCATTGAGAGAGGACACCACCTCAGGAGACAGTGATGGCAAGTGGCATGACTCCAAAAACTGATCTAAAAGCGGAGCCCTCTTAACTCAATCTTCCATAAGGGTATCTGGAAGGGCATAAAGCGAAGCAAATTATTCTCTAAATCTCTTGGCACTGAGGTCAGGATCGTGCACCACTCTACCCATAGGGTCTCTAACCGCATGCAGAGTTCAAAATTCGGCGTCTCCCCTCAAATGTTTAGCCAACAGAGAGTGAGTTCTATTCCCGTTATTATAATAACGCTGCTTAGTGTACAATAACAACTTCTTGGAGTGATTTAAGGCATAAGATCTCAACTCCCCTCTAATCTTAACTGTGGACATTTTCTTGGAGGGACGCACTGCAAGACTAGCTTCTAGTGTTCTGAGCTTAGCTGTAAGCTCTATTCGATGAGCGTTGGAATCTCTCTAATTTGAAAGCCAGTGGCAATACATTGGCCGTGGATCACTACCTTGTGAGCCTCCAATAGCATCACCGATGAGGAAACAGTACCCTTGTTTTACCCAAAAAAATCCATAACATCCGAACTCCCCATACGTTGGGGCATTCCCGAAAAAAATAATCGATCTGCGATTGTGAATTATGGATTGCGGAATAGAAAGAATACAATCATTCATTGGGGTGGGCCACTCGCCAGAAATCAAACAAGGAAAATTGTCGAATTTTTTTACGACACCCCCGAGAAAATAAGCACTGAGCCGGAGTGGATGAGTGAGAGCCCAAGGAGAATCTATACATCGTCGTGGAAAAGGATATATTAAAATCTCCCTCTATAACTAGCATAGCTGGCAAGAGCTTTGTCCCTTTAGGGGCGTAAACATTACAGAGGACCATAGGAGAACCCTGAAACATATCCTGGAGAATAGCAAATCTACCCTCTGCATTTAAGATAGCGTGAGAGACCTGAAAAGGACACGTATTGGAAAGCAATATGGCAACCTCTGCTTTTTTTCCCAATTCTGGGAGGCCACATACAGGCTGTGGGTACATACAATTAGCAAAGGAGAAGCTGCTGTCCTGATTGAAATCGGTTTCTTGGATGAAGACTATATCAGCTTTTTGCCTTTTCAAATCACTGAGCAGGAGACACCTCTTAATGGGAGAATTGACATTGATATATATTAATTTAGCCAATAGATGCTGGAAAAAAAATAAAAGCTTGTCATAGAAACTCCACCCAAGGTCGAGAAGCAACCTACAGTTGTCAGCAAAACTAGAATATAGAGCAACACTACATGACACAAAAGGGAAGGGAAAGACAAGCGGACTAAACAAACAACACAGAAAACATACATCAATGGAATTAATTCCAAAAACATTACCAGGCCCAAATAGAGAACCGAAAAAAAAAAAAGCAATAAAATCAAACAGAAATAGTGTATACACTAATCGGGTATTACAACCCGGAAAGGTAAGACTAGTTCACAGTGTCACCTCTAACTAATCCCCAAGACAAAAGAAAAAGGGGGAGAGGGAACACAAATCTGCAAGACCCTCTTTGAGGAACCGGCCTAACCCATCAGAGGTCTCGATCAAATAGCTCTAAAAGCATACTGAAGATGTTATGAAGAGAAAAAAAACAGTAACATCCATCAGGAAAAATAATTATATCCATGAGGCTACATAACAGAAGGGGATAAACCCTTTCAAAAACCTGAAACAAAGTAAGGAAGAAATCCTGGCAACATAAATACTACAGTAATTAGAACTCCAGAATAGCACATATAGTAAAGTCATCCCGGAGCACCACTATACACTGCCGTGGGAGAGTAACGGGGGGTTAGCATTGCTTCTTCTTTTGCGTGCTACTTGCTGCCAAACTACAGGGGCAGCCAGGCCAGTGTCCCCTAAATCCCAATCCGGAACATCTGGTTGTGGAATTTCCAGGGCGGAGCAGAATGATGACAATTCTGCATGGGAGCGGAGGGCGGACGTCTTGCCATTGAGCAAAGCCATAAGAGAGAAGGGATAGCCCCATCTGTAGACAATTTTACATTATTTGAGAACCTGTAAAAGAAGTCTGAGACATCTCTGTTTTTGTAAAGTGATCCAATAAAGATCCGTAAAGAATTGCAGTGTAGCATCTTTGTTTTCGATAGTTTTCAGGGGTCTAGCTTTTTCCATTATTTGTACTTTTAAGGTGAAGTCCTGAATACAACAAATAATATCACGAGGTCTACCCAAGGCATACTTCAGCTTTAAGGCTCTGTGTGCTCTATCCATTTTGATCACATGGTCAGAAGATTCACCCAATATGGAGTTGAAGATACTGTTTAAGATGGAGTGTAAGACCTCTTTGTCCTTTGACTCAGGGAGTCCTCTGATTCTTATATTATGTCTATGGCCTCTATTATCCAAGTCCTCTTGCTGTTGAGTGGTCTCTCAGAGCACTTTAGCATGTTTATTGACATCTTATTGCATGTGAGAAACATACCACCTGGTATCATCATGCGTGACTTCCAGTGAGTCGATCCAGACCTCCATCAGCTTTAAATCTTGCCGAATGGATGCTATTTTGGATCTACATGTGATTTTGGCAATTAGAGTTTTAAAGTCATTCTTATTCGGGAGCTGGTGTATGTACTCTCACAAATCTTTCACTGGGTCGGCTGGCATATCAGAAGCCTCAGCTCCCATAAGGATTCTTTCGATAGGGACCAATGGTCATCTAGTGAAGCCATAGAACACGCCGCTGAATCTCCAGAGTCATTCCAGGATGGTTGTTTAAGCATAGACATGTCGGTTAATTTTTGTTTGGGACCCCTGGTTTTTATTTGCTTTGGGCAGCATGATAGTTGCAATAAAGACTCGCTGATGAAAGGTATTCAGAAAGCAAAGAGCACAGTCCGAGAATGACTCCCAAAGATAGTAAGGAAGAAAGCTATGGCAACTTAGTTTTAGCACCGATGTCTCCAAGCAAGACGTAGACAGGGTATAGAAATTGAGTTTCAGTAGCAATGCCTCTTAAAACAGTACGTTTTCAGGGGGCAACTCCTGTAGAAAGCAAAGGCAGTGGGGCACTAGATTGTAAAGATTGAGTTGCAGCACAGGTGTTTCTAGTGTGATATGTAGGCAAGGGGAGACATCTAGTGGCAACAAAGTAAACTGAAGCTGCAGGTGGCCAACAGAGACTTAATTGGACTGTACACTCTTCCAGGATATACTGTAAGCTGAGTTTAGTCTACCAGTGTCGGGTGGATCACCAAGTGGACATACAGGCAGCAAACTCAAACAAAACGGAGAAGAGATACTTTCAGGAGAGTTCCAGCAACACTGTATACTGTCTCTCCTGTAAAAGCTCATTCCCCTGTATGCCAGAAAAATAAAAGATGTCCCTTTAGTTGCCACTGGCAATGTTCAGAGTAGAGGGCAGGAGCCTTAATATGAGTTATACCCCACCTGTCCACTATAGCCTCACTGTCATCAGAACAGATCACCTGTAGTCAGTGGAGTATCCAGGTGTCAGAGCCCAGGCTGCTGTATATCCCCAATTAAGGTCTAATGCCAGGGGAAGGCCCACAGTACCTGATCAGCCAGCTGAGTAAGGAGGCACAGATCGCACTTCCAAGCTTCTCCACCGACTGGGCTCCACAGCAGGTGGCTCCCGACCAGTCTCTGCAGATCTCTTAGGGGTGCCAGGTAAGAGCAAGGCGGATTCCATGAACCTCCGCAGTTCCCGCTGTTCCGGCAGCGTGTCTGAGCCTGGGACCGCTCCACAAGATGGCGTGGGCTGAGCCTTGTGGCAGTGGCGTGCAGGCAGATGATAACTTGCGGGTCCGCACATAACTGCTGAGCACTATTTGGAGTTGGGTGACTAAGGATGCACTCTCCCTCAGTTTAGAGCAGGTTTTGCCAGGATTACAAAGCCTCATGTATTGGCAGAGAGCCAGAGGAGCTGAGGGAACAAATGGCCATCTTGGTCGGGTCCAGGACACGACCCCCCTTCGACCGTTTTTTGATGCCAGAAAGCTGGAATAGCCCTGTTCATACATGTCGCCCTTAGGGGCCGTTTACACGGCAAGTGACAAATACCGGTCGGTTTATGCGACCGGTATTGGCACTGTTTTGAGGCCGTCCCCACGGCCGCGGGGGGGACGGCTTTTCTCTGTGATGAGCGGAGAAAAGCCCTCCCCCTTCACATTGAGATGCACATGTTCCGTCCGGAAACCGGACGGAAGATTGTGCATGCTCAATGTTTTGCGGGCGGACCGCTGGCAGAAAAACCGCCGGACGGAAAACCCGTGCAGTGGGGACTGCTGCACGGGTTTTCCATAGCGCCCCATTCTCCTCATTTTCGGCTGTTTTTTTCAGGCGGTATGCAAAACCGCAAACCGCCTGAAAAACTGACCGAAAACCCGTGCCGTGGGGACATGCCCTTAGTGTCTAAATTACAAGCACAAGATCTTTAGATGAGTTTAGTGCAGATCATTATACCCGCTGTGGGGTTAGGACTTGTGACCAGCTAAATAGGACCTTACGCCTCATTTGCACAGTATTTTTTTTACCAATACCAAAAGAATCCTAAAAGGATAACATGCATAAAACATTTTGTAGAAGTCATAGATTTGAAAGAATGTTCCTCATACAGACAAAACTTAAATTACAGGTTTTTGGTAATTTACATCAACTATGCCTAGAAACAAACTTTGCAAAGAAAAGCACACTATCTGCACTGTAAAACATTTATGAAAACATTTATGGGCAAGAATCAGAGCGTAGCTTTTTTTTTTTTAACCCCTTACCGCCGGAGCCAGTTTTGGCCTTCCTGACAGAGCCCCATTTTTGAAATCTGTCATGTGTCACTTTATGTGAGAATAACTTTTTGACACTTTAACCAATCCATGTGATTCAGAGATTGTTTTCTCGTGACACATTGTGCTTTAAGATAGTAAGAAATTTCGGTCCAAAAAATGCTTATTTGTGAAAAATATCAAAAAATCGTGAAAAATTGTAAAAATGTACCAATTTTAAACTTCAAAAATTTCTGCATGTAAGGGACAGATATTTATTCCACTAAAAATTTAGTTTATAACGAGCATCTACCCTATGTCTGCTGTAGTTTGGCATCATTTTTTAAATGTCTTTTTTTTTTTTACGACATTAGGGGGCTTAGAAATTTAGTAGTAATTTTCAACAAAATTAGCAATATACATTTTTTAGGGACCAGTCCAGTTCTAACGTGACTTTGATTGACCTGTATTTTTAGATACCCCCATAAATGACTATCTAAGAAACTACACCCTTAAAGTATTCAAAAAAACCGCATTTAGGAAGTTTATTAAACCCATTAGGTGTTTTCACAGGAATTAAAGCAAAGTGGAAGTGAAATTTCAAAATTTCCCTTTTTTTGCAGATTTTCAATTTTTATACATTGTTCACAAGAATAGGGTTTAAATGTGATCAGGGAAATACAACTTATATTGATTCCCAGATTCTCCCGTTTTCAGAGATATTCCATATGTGGCCCTAGTGCATTATTTGGCTCAACCACAAGCCCAAGAATAGGAGGAGCACCTACTGGACTCTGGGGTCTCATTTTCATTACGATTTTATTTAGGGGCCATTTCAGGTTTGCGGACACCCTAAGGTGCTAAAGACAAATAAGGGTCACGCACACCAAGTAGTATATGGGCAATAGGGTGCAATGTGGAAAAAAATTGAACGGTAATTTAAATATGTAGATCCACTGCACACCAGACAAGTATTTTGTCATGCAAAAGGAAGGAGAATTTTTTTTACATATATACAGGCACAGCATATTAAAGGGAAGGGAAAGGGGATGCACAAAGTTCAAAAAGAATAATCATCCCAGTGTTGTACAATGATTGTGATGTCTTATATTGGACGACTTTTTTCGGCGTAAGCCTTTATCAAGAGACATCTGTAAAGGAACAGAGATAATGAGTAGGTGAAAGTAATAGGAGTAACAGTAGTACTGATAGTCAAGTAAAGAGACGAGAGCAAAGAAAAAGAAAATAGGTAAGAAGACAAAAATAGGAGAGTGCAAACTATAGTAGATGAAGGAAGAGAGGTAGAAAAAGGAGAAATAGGGCATAGGATTAAGATACATATTGTCTTACCCACGATGGGGATGGGTGGTACATAGTATCAGTATATGGATGAGGAATAGGTATGGGCATATACCAAAAAATAAAGCGAGATAAAAATTGTGGGAAAAGGCATGTAGAAAAGATTTAAGTAATTAGGATAATAAAGAAAAACAAATGCAATTACCAAGAAAGGGGGGAGAAGGGGGAAAAATGTCACAGGCCCCGATGGATGCTGGGGGAAGCCAAAGGATATCAGCTTCGAAGAGCTGTAGGGGGAGATAAATATAAGCTGTAAAATGGATTTAAGAGAAAATTAACTGGGTGTGGAGTCCTGGAAGGGAAAGGGTAAAGACTTCCCTAGGAGTAAGGGGGAGTTGCCGTGGACGTACGGAGGCCTGCAAGCTGTGCCGGTGAATGTCCGGCTGCATCAGCGTCCGGATATAGCTCCCGCGCATGCGCGGGAAGCTGCGTCTGCCCAGAGGAGAGTTAGAGACTAGTAAGGGAAAGGGCAAGTAATAGGACACTGCGCGTGCATGAAAGAGTCGCGCATGCGCATAGAGGAGCAAGTCGGAACATAAGTGAAGCCATGTAACAGACGAATAGGATGGTGTAAGGTGAAAGAAAACGAGCTAAGTGTAAATTTGAATATATAGAAAAATGATAAGGAATATGCAGAAGAGAACAGTGGGAGAAATATAAGTAAGTAGCTATAAAAAGAAAAGGTAAGGAGAGAAAAAAAAATTACAGAGGAGTGATGAAGAGTATGAAAAATTGATCACAGGGCTGTGTAGTAATGAAAAGATTGAGAATGAGGGAGAATGAGATTACTGAGGGATAGGGGAATGGGAGAAATATAGAGAATATATAAGAGAAAACAATCAATAGGTAAAAGAATGATAGGTAAAGAAAAAAATAATAAGAAAACTAGAGATCTAAATTACCATAAGGAGATTAGAGGTAATTTGATCTGTAAGAGAGGGAAACAATTAATACATAAAAATGCTGATAAGAAACATGATATAGAGGATCCAACATAAAGGAGGGAACATTTTATGATACAAAAAATATATAATCCAGCACTCATAGATGAATTCAAAATAATGAAATAATAAATAATGGATAATTTGTGGATCATAATACAGGTAAAAAGGGTCATACAGTCCTACACCAAATAGCTAGATGCGCTCATGAGGGCGGTGAACAATATACATAGAAGACCTATTTAAAATGGACATTTAAAGAATGAAAAAAATAAAATAATAATAATACGAGTGCATAAAATAAATAGAGAAATACAGAATCGAAATGATGTCACGACGTTCAAATACAAGGATCAGTATTTTAAGGATCAATATTTTACATCATATTTGCAGTTCAAGCCGGAAGGTTCCAATGTACATAAGTATGAATCCAAAATCTTTCTCTTTGGAGTAGGGGTGGCGATACGATTACCACTCTACGTGGCGGGGGAACAAAGTTCGATGACCTGAAACCTCAGTTGTTGAAGGTTGATGGTGGTGTTGTAAAAGTGAAAAGGTATAGGTAACAGGTTTCTTTGCATCTTATGGTGGAATTTAGCTTGGAATTTCTTCCTTTACTTGTTGAGAGGTTTGGCCTACGAAAGCCAATCCGCACGGGCATTTCAATAAATAGATAACTAGCTAGATCTACAAATGAAGAAGCCTTTAATGGAATATTTATGGCCAGTCAGGGGGGGTGGTGAAGTATTCCCCTTTGTGACGGAGGAAACATGGGCACATCCGAGGCACGGAAAGGTACCTCGTCTAGCGGTGGAAAGGGGTAGTTTGTCTTGTACGTGGTTTTGTAGAACCGAAATCTGCTTTGACTAAAAGATCCCTTTATATTCCCGTTACTTTTGTAGCATTGTTTGGGGTGGCTGTTGGGGAAATTTTGTTATTTGAGGATATGAGTGGGAGAGTATTGTCCAATGTTTCCGGACGATGTCATGTATTTATGTGAAAAAGGGTGATTTTTTTAAGAAATAAAGGAATACGTGGTCTCGACTTCAGTGGGAGTCCGTGATGTCAATTTAGTGGTGGATGCGAGATTTTGTTCAAGGAGGGATGGTGGATAACCACGTTCCCTGAATTTAGTAGTCATCTCTTGTAGGCGTCTATCATGTATCTCTGGGTCTTGTACAATTCTGTGTACTCGGGTATATTGCGAACGAGGAAGAGATTTCTTGGTATATGGAGCATGACAGCTCTTGTAGTGTAGTAAAGCATTTCGGTCTTTTGGGTTTAATATAAAGGTCAGAAGTCAAAATTTTCCCTTCATGGTCAGAAGAAATGCAGGTGTCAAGAAATTAATACTGTTGTTGTTATGATGGATCGTGAAAAGTAGATCAGGAAGAATGGAGTTAATGTCGTTTTGGAATTGGGTGAGGGAGGCGGTGGTGCCAGTACAGATACAGAATATATCGTCGATATACCGTAGCCATAGTTTGGAATGTATTTTAAAGAGTGTGTTGTTATAGATGTAGTCCTGTTCGAACATTGACATAAAGATGTTGGTGTAGGGAGGCGCCATATTGCTGCCCATCGCTGTACCCTTACATTGTAAATAAAATTTGTCAGCAAACAGAAAGAAATTGTTATGTAGGATAATTTGAAGGAGATCCAGGCAGAACTGTTTAGCATCTGGGGGAAATGAATGAAGCTCTACATAACAGTTCTGCCTGGATCTCCTTCAAATTATCCTACATAACAATTTCTTTCTTTGAACATGTTTTTATTGGTGAAAAGAAAAAAATAGGAGAATGCATACATACGAACAAAGTGAATGTATATAAGGCACAAATAACTATACATGAGCTATGCAAACATCAAATGCTCTTCACAATACTTGTAATGAAAGCAAACAAGAAAAGAACAGTAAGGAATAATTAGTCTGTTAGGGGGTGAAAAAGCAACAGCACCCCAGATCAGACCATAAAGGACAACAAATAGAGTGACACGCGAAAAAAGGGAGGGCAAAAAAGGAAAAAATCCACAGGGGGACAATGCACATAACAGGGGTAGTAAGCTCTGGGTTAATTTTGAG
>JAODAL010007053.1:0-128399 GCA_025379985.1 Phyllomedusa bahiana
TTTGAGGAGGGAGTGTCGTGAGGGGAGATATTTGGAAATTAGGGCAGAGATGTATGGAGGGGAGGGGTCTTTGAGAGCCCTGTAGGTCATGGTTTAGTAGCTTGAAATGAATTCGCTGGGCAATTGGGAAGCCAGTGAGGGATTGGCAGAAGGGGAGAGGCAGAGAAGTAGCGAGGAGAGAGGTGGTATAAGACGGGCAGCAGAGTTAAGGATGGATTGGAGGGGAGCGAGGGTGCTAGCTGGGAGGCCACTGAAAAGGGATGTTGCAGTAGTCTTAGGCGGGAGATGACAAGGGCATGGACCAGCATTTTTGTAGTGTCATAGCCGGGGAATGAGCGGATGCGAAGAGATGTTTTTCAGGGGAGGCGGCGGGCAGAGGTGAGGGTTTGGATGTGTGGTTTGAAAGATAAAGAAGAGTCTAAGATTACCCCAAGACAGCGCATTGTGGGACGGGTGAAAGTGTAGAGCCGTTGACTGTAATAGAGAGATCAGGGGCAGGGGAAAGAGTTGGATGGGGGAAGATGATGAGTTCTGTTTTCTCCACATTTAGTTCACATTCATTTAGTCCACATTCAACCTATACCAGTTTGTTATTAAAAATATTAATATTCTCATCTCTGACTGGGCCCCCTTAACCCTTAGGCTATATAGCAGCAGCATTGGCTACAATAGAAACAGATATGCTACGCTATGATATATACTATTTTTGTATACATATTGTGTTATATATTTCCATGGGACAAAACTGAAGATATGACACTATGATACAATGTACATTAGTCAGTGTACAGCTTGTATAACAATGTATATTTGGTGTATCCTCAAAATAACTAAACACACAGCCATCAATGTGCCCAATTTGCTATTTTCCCGCCACAGTGTCATGTGGCTTGCTAGTGTTTTAAGGTCTCAGGTGTGAAAGGAGAGTAGTTGTGTTAAAATTGGTGTTATGACTCTCACACTCTCTCATACTGGTCACTGGAAGCTCAGCATGGCACCTCATGGCAAAGAATTGTCTGAGAATCTGAAAACAATAGTTGTTGCTCTACATAAAGATGGCCATGGCTATAAGAAGATTGCCAACACCCTGAAACTGAGCTTCCGCACTGTGCCAAGACCTTACATCAGTTTAGCAAGACACATTTCACTCAGAACAGGTCTCGCCATGGTCAACCAAAGAGGTTGAGTGCACATGCTCAGTGTTATAGCCAAATATTGTCTCTTCAAAATAGATGTATGAGAGCTTCCACCATTGCTGCAGAGGTTAAATGGGTAGGGGGTCAGCCTGTGCTCAGACCATATGTCGCACACTGCATCAAATTATTCTGCTTGGCTGTCATCCCAGAAGGAAGCCTCTAGTAAAGATGATGCTCAAGAAAGCCTGTAAATTGAAGACAAGACCCGAAAACTGAAGACAAGCAGGCTAAGGACATGGATTACTGGAACCATGTCCTGTGGTCTGATGAGACCAAGATAAACTTAAATCGGTGCCCAAGCGAATGTGGTGGAATCAAGGGGGGTGTCCCCAAAGTGTTGTTGCCTACAGTCAAGAATGGGGAAGGGGAAGTGCCCATGGTTTGGGCTAGGGGAAAGCTAGGGTTTCTTTTGGGGGAACCATGAATGTAAAAGTGCATTTTTTAAATTTACAGAAGCAAGCATGCCCCCTCTCTTCAAAAAAACTGGGCCGCAGGGCATTTTCCCAAAAATGAAAACAAGGGTAAAGGTGCTGGACGGGCCCAAAAATGTCTCCGGGGCCCCAAAAAACCCCTATTGAGCATCTTTTTGGGCACCCTCAAGGCGGGTGGAAAAAGGCTAAAGGCCCTCTAAAATTAAACCAGTTCTGTGATTTCATCTTGGGAGGAGGGGGAAGAGGATTCCTTTTGGCTGAAAACCTGTGAAGCTCTATTTCCCTCTATCTCAAGGATTTTTAAGGCATTTGCTGGAAAATAGGGGTTTTCCCAGCTTTTAAAAATTGGGGTTCGTTTTTTAGTCATTTTTGGGGAAACCCCAAAAATTTACATTGTTATTCAAGCTGGCTGCCTACACGAAGCTTTAAAATTGGGTATAAAAGGGTCATATCTTCGTGTTGTCCGATGAAAAGATATGATAAAAAATTTTTTATATTTATTTTGGTTACGGGAGCTCTGGTTGGGGAACCGGGTCTGGGGGCCCATATTTAATGTGCCATATTTTTTGGGGGACTATTACAAGTAAAAAAGCCCAAAAATATCCCAGAAAATTTAATAGAGAAAAAATTTTGGAGTCCTTTAATACCATCTGACTTTTATCTTCTTTTTCAAGGTACTTTTTTTCTGGTGAAAAGCCAATTTCCCCGCCAAACCACAGCTTAAAATTTTCCCTTAATTTTCTCTGCCTATTTTAAATGGTACTTTTTTTTGGGGGGGAAAAAGCAAATCCCACCCAAAAAACCACGGGAATTATATGTCAAATTGTCCCTGCCTAGTTTAAATGGTACTTTTTTTATTTGGGAAAAAAATTCCCACCCAAAACCACACATTATATGTAATTTTGTCCCCCTACCAAAAAAACGTACCATTTAAATAGGCAAAACAATTAACATATAATTTTGGGGTTGGGCGGGGAATTGTGTTAACCAGAAAAAACGTTCCTTTTAAAAATAGGCAAACAGCAATTCCCCCCAAAACCCACACATTATAGGTCAAATTGCCCTTGGGCCTAGAAAAATTTTTTTTACGTTTTTTCGGTAAAAGCAATTCCCAAAAAACCCACGGGCTTTTTTGGGCTAATTGTCTTTTCCCTATTAAAAATGGTTCCCTTTTTTGTCTAAATTTTTGGGCCCCAGTTTTGTTTTCCATAATTTACCCTGTGTTTATTGGTTTATTTTTCAATCCCAAAATATCCCCTTGAAGTGTCTGCTTTGTAGAGTCATTTTTACTCCACCCTTTTTGGGACCCCTTTAATGCCCTAATGCCCCAAAATTTTAATCCTCATATTTTAAAGTATATTTTTACAGAGCTCAGGGTGCCATATTTTTTAAGTGCCCTTTTACAAGTGAAAAGCCTCAGAAATATCCCAAAAATTAGTCGGGAAATGAGCAAAAGGGAAAGTTTGGAGGCCCCCTTTTTGTAAGTAGCTGCACTTTTTTCGCTTTACTTTTTAAATTTTACCATGCTTGCTATCATTTATCAAACCTTCACCCATCTGCCTCTTATCTTACTCCCCGGGTCTTCCCCCTCAAAACAATGTTATCCATACAGCTCCTCTCCCCTTTCCCTCACCTATGTTTTTTAAACCCACACCTGTTTTCCCTTTTCAACCACCCCAAACCCCCGCTCAATTTACCCCCACAAACCCCGCCCCATATTCATAAAGAACCACTCCCTGCTCTTTTTCATTCTCCTGCTTCTCCGCAAGGGGAATCTCTCCAAACCCCGTCCCACCCTCCTTTACTGTTTAATTCCAAAACCCCTCCTTCCATAAAAACCCTTGCTAACCTGCTTGCTACCCCGCTTTTAGTCTTTTCCTGCCCCTTTTAAATGTCTCTGTGGAACCCCCCACCCGCGGAAAAAAACTAAATGCGGGGTTCATTCCTTTTTTCTCTCCAACCCCCTCAACCTGGGGGCCCTCAAAAAAAAGGGGCTCCAGAAATTCTGACCCCGTTTCCCCCTTGCCGCTCTCCCCTAGGGAGGCCTACACTTCACCCACACCCCAGACCTGAAAAAAGGCCGGGGTGGGGGTTTTTGGGAAAACTTCTCTCTCCACACTGCACTTTCCAGGTCATTCCCCCTGTCCCCCACTCACTTTTCCCCCCTTTTTTAAGGGCCAACCCTCAGACTTTTTTTGGCCATTTTCCTCCCAGTCCGGTTTTGTACCGGGCCCCTGGCTCACCCCGCCCGTTTCTTGTTTTTTTTGCTGCCCGGCCCCCCACTTCCTCTCTATGAAAAACCCCCTCTCATCCCTGGGGGATTTTTAACATCCCCATTGTTTACCCCCCAAAAATTTTAATGCCTCTCAGTTTTTTTCACTAACCTCTTCTTTGGCCTCTTACAGTTTTTTTTTAATCCCCCCCAACCCACAAAAATTTGGGGGCTCTCTTTATTTGTTTTCTGTAACTTTTCCCCAAACTCTAATTCCCCTAATTCTCCCTTTTGCTCTCTCTGACCCAAACCTTTTCTCCTTCGTTTTTCACTAGTTCTCAGCCTTCTCTGGAAAAAACCCCCCATCACACATTTTCCAAAATTTTTCAAAGGGAATTTTCCGACACCAAAACAGTCCTCAATGCCCCCCTTTTCCCTCCCTCACCTGTCCCCGACCTGGCCCGTCAAAAATTACAATGAAAAATTTTAAAAACCACCCTGAACATGTTTTGGGACCCCTCACACATGCCCCCCAAACCGGTCAGTTGGGTGGAAGCCTTGGCAAACGCCTCGAATCCCCTTCCTGCCCGTGGTGTTCAGGTGTCTGAGCGTTTTGTGAGAAAGTCCCAAAATACCCCGCAGACTCTTTTTCCCCTTTTAAAAAATTTATGGTTTCCGGGCTTAAACACCGCCCTTCACCCGCCCCAAAAAAAAATTTTTCACCTCCCTCATCTCAAAAAATACGCAACCCAACCCCAAAAAGCCCTGTTTTACAACTTTCCCTCCCTCCTAAGGGGCCTTTAAACTAAAGGGCCCCCTTTTCCCTTGTGCGGGAAAACCTTTGGCCCCTCAATTCAAAAGAAAATTGAAAAAAATAACTCGGGCCCAAGTAAAACCCCTCCATCCCCTCCCCCCAAAGTCCTCTAGTCTACTTCACCCTTGAATGACGCAGAGGAAAAAGTTTTCCAAGGGTTCTCCTGTGTGCTCGTCCCCACCGCTATAGTGAACCCCCTTTCCCCCCCCCCTTGTCCCAAATTTTATTTCCCCCAGCTGTTCCCCCTCTCCCTTCCGCAATTTTGAAAACCCCTTCTCTCTCACTGGGATCTTTTTCCCTCTTCCTTCAAAACCCCCCTCACAAAACCCCCTTTTCTAAAAAAAACCCACTTGGACCCGTCCCGCGCTTCTAATTATCACCAGTTTCCCAATCGCCCCCCATCTCTAAACTCCCGGAAAAACTTGGGCTACTTTGCCTTTTCCGTATCTCTCTACTAACTCTCTTCTTGGCCCTCTGTAAAAAGGTTTTCCCCACCCTAAACTCCACGGGAAAATGCCCCTTTGTTAAAGTTCAAATGATCTTTTGACAGCAAAAACTTTAGGGGAACTAATTTTTGCCCGCTTCTCTTGGATCTCTTCCCGCAGCGTTTGGGAAAAAATAGTTTACCAACTTTCCTCACATGTCAGCGCCTTTGGCCTCCGGGGCCGGGTTTTTCTTTGATTTCATTTAACCCGTCGAATTGCCCTTCAGGGTCTCTTTTTTTGGGTCTAAACCCCCCTTTCTTACCTCTTGATGTTGGCCCTTCCCAGGGGTCGTTTTAGGTCCTCTCTCTTTTTATTGTAACATCCCCCATTGGGCAAACCATCAAACTTAAAATTTTGGTTTCCCAGTTCCAAACTCTTCACTGATGGGCACCCAAAATTTTTCCCTCCTCCCGTGGGCATAACCCCCTACCCTCCTACAAAAAAACTAGTAACTTTTCTTTCCGGTTGTCTCTGACATAATTTCCCCTTTTCCATTGAAACTAAACCTCCTTTAAAAATGAAAATTTTTTTGTCTTTCCGAAAACTTGTAACCCCAACCTCCCCGCTATTTCTTTTTTTTCTGTATGTTAAACCCCCATTTCTCTTTGGTAGTGTTGAGCGATTATTTTTTCTACAAAGTTGAAAAAAGGCCCCAGTTTTTATGGTTTATCGAAATTTTTTGTTTATGCGATAATTTTGGTTTTTTTTTTTTAAAAAAACTGTGCATCATCTAATTTTTTTTCGCGCAAATTTTTGGCGTTCCTGTCATTTTTTGGGGGCCAGCAAATCACCTTAAAAGAATTTGGCGGGTTTTAAGATTTGTGCGACTCAAAGCTGGGAGGTTTTTTGGGTTTCGATTTGGGTGGGAAAAAACCATGACCTCGTTTTTCATTGAACAGCCCCTTCCCGTTTTTTGATCAGTGTTGTCAGGTTATAGCAGTAAGGGGTGCATCTCCCGTGTCCAAAAATGACCCGGAAATTATTTAATTTTTTCACAGAGAAAGCCTACTGTTTATGTGATCCTTTCAACTTAGTTTTGGATCAGAGATTTTTAAGATTTTTTTGTAGTTGGGAGAGAGTTTTAAAGGAGCATCTACCGCTGGGAAAGTCACGGAAGGGGGGCAGGGGGGGGGGGCCCCCGCGGGCGAAAAACAGAAAAGCTCTATAAAGAAAACTGGATATAGTTCACCAAGACTTAGTGTAACTTTGGGCACTGCAATAGCTTTATTATTAACATTTTCTATTGAAATATTTCCGGGATATTTGGGCAGCCTGAACTTATATTAGGTTTCACATTTTTTCTAGTAACTGCAGGTCTCGTTGTTAGGTGCAAAACTCCACTTTTATTATCAGTATACATTTCAGATAGGTGTTCTTTTTTCAATTTTGCCTTTTCCAGCTTTGTTGATATAGCCACCTTGCAGTTAAATTAGAATCCAGCAATTTTGTAGTCAGTACAGGTTGATAAGTGCCAAAAAAATACCTTTTATTATCCGAATACATTTCAGATATGTGTTTTTTTCACTTTTGGTCAGTCAAGCTTTGTTGATAGCACTTTCAGCTAAATTTGAATCCAGCAACTTTGTATTCACCACAGTTGATAGGTGCCAAAAAATACCTTTTATTATCAGTATAACGTTTCAGATACGTGTTTTTTTCACTTTGGCGCAGGCAGCTGTGTTGATAGAGCCACCTTTTCAGTTAAATTTGAATCCAGCAACTTTGTAGTCTCCACAGGTGTCAGAAACAAAGGGAAAAAGTAGGACACTGTTAATGGACACATATTGCAAAATGACTTGTTTTTTGCAAGATCTTTAACATAGCTACAATCCCTGTATTGAGAAAACCCCTTTAATACAATTTTAAAAAAAAGAAACAAAAAACATGGTGGGATTCCATCCTATTTTAAAAATGTGTTTTCTAGAATTAAACTACTAAAAAACTTGCATGTACAAAATAGCTGGTAAAAAAATTCCTCTGAATTGTACAAAGGGAGTTACAGGAAAACTTACCAGATGTAGGTTATTCAGAGAACATGGAGTATGGGCACGGACAGAGAACAAAGTACAGAGACAATTTTTCCCCCAGCACGTTGAGTAAAATGAGAAAAAGAATGCCAAGATAAAGGGCACCTGGGTGAACAGAGCGGGTTTAAACCCCCATATTTCCAAGTGAAGCTCAATTGGTTCCGCACTCATACGGAGGGCAAGCGCTACCCAGGACAGGAACAGTATATGCCAGTTTAAACTAAAATGGTGGTTGAAGACTCCTATTTCCTGCACTTTTTAATATGTGGGTCAACAGGTTTAATGGTCATACTGCGGTCCAGGACAGGTATAGTAATGTCCAGTTCAACTAAAATGGTGGTTTAAAAGACCCTTTTTTTCCCGGGACTTTTTTTCGGGGTCAACAGGTTTAAGGGGGTCATACTGGGGGTACAGACAAATTTGTTAATTCCCAGTTCAACTAAATGGGGGGTTGAAAACCCCTTTTTTTCCGGGCATTTTTAATTGGGTCATGCAGGTTTGGGGCTCATTGCTTTCCCGGGACGGGGTTTTTCAATTCCGTTCAAGTAAAATGATGGTTCAAATCTCTGCCCTTTGGCACTTTTTTAATTTGTGGGGCATGCAGGTTTAAGGGTCTGTGTGGTCAAGCAGGGATAGGAAAGGGCTTAGTTTTTTTCTGGGCTTTTTTTAACCTAAGTGTGTTGCCTAAGGGTACCGTATCCATTTGACGTTGGGTTTTTTATTTTAGCTTCTCCGCCCTGTTTGGGGGTAAAAGAAAGGGGTTGTTGCTCTCCCCTAGACTTTTAAAGGTCACGGATAATCTTCATCGACTATCGAATATTTGTGATGAGGCCGACATCGACTCGACCATGGGGAAATCAACTAAACGCTCAACACTCTCTTAGGCAAAAGCCGCTGCTGGGGTTATATTAAATTTGATCTGATTTACCCTATATCCGATCCCCCTTTCCCGCTCCTGTCACCTGCACCCCAAGAACATCTCCAGAATCCTCCTTTCCACTGTGGAAACAAGTCAAACTCCCCTGTTGCTCTTATTCTTTCTTGTCTTACACTGCAACTCCCGCTTATCATCTCCCTCTCTGTAAACTCTCCCCCCCCAATCTTCCTAAAAGCGCAGGCAGGCTCATCTTTCTTTCCACGCTAAAAATAATGCCTCTACCCGTGTCAGCCACTCACTGGTGGCCCATCCAGTACAGGATACAGTATAAACCACACCTCACCCTAAAGCTCCCAAAACGCGCACCCCCCTACATCACCCCCCTTTTCCTCGCTACCACCCGATCCGCTCTCTCCGCTCTGCTGCTGATATCAGGTTCACTCATCAATCATCCAAACCTCCTGCCCGTCTTCAAGATTTCACACTGGGGCCCCATTCTCTGGAAAAAGCTCCCACGGACAATCGGGCCAATTCCAACCCCCTTTTTTTAAGGGGGCCCTGGAAAACACATCTTCTCATCGGGCCTCCCAAGATCTCTAACTGCTATCACACACACGCAGCCCACCAGGGCACTTACAGGACTTACTGTAATAAATTACATCTGGGTGGGAGGTTCATCCATTTTCATGTAAACCACCCCATTTATGAATATGGCCCGACCATTTTAAACTTGGGACCTCACCGTTGTTTTTACCCCAAAACCCAATAGATTTAAGCTCTCGCGAGCAGGGCCCCCCACACCTTTGTCCCACTGTAAGTACCTTAATTTGTAAAGTCTTACATTTACCCTTAATTTTTAAAGTGCGCGGAATATGTTTTCCTAATAAATAAAGATTATTATTATTATTATTTACAAAAATGTGAGTGGTGTATTCACTTTTGTGAGATATTGTATCTGACTAAACTCTAAGACACAGACTCACATACACATGAGGAGAAAAAGGTGAATTGGACGTGTCTTTTATTGAGCATATTGAGTATGAGAAGTAGATGTAATAAGTATGTGAACCTTTGAATTTAATAACATGTAGTTCCCCTTTAAGCAGTAATCTTCTTCACCACACGTTCCTTACATCTGCAGAAAATTTTTTAACAATATTGAGGGGAAAGTTTGAACCAGTCCTCCCTACAAATGTGTTTTAGTTCCTCAATATTTCTGGGTTGCCCTGTGCCTTCATTTCAGGCCATACATCTCTATGAGGATAAGTTCAGGACTCTGATTTAGCCATTCCAAAACACGAATCTTTCTTACCCATTCCTTAGCTGATTTACTTGTATGCTTTGAATCACTACCTTGTTATAACACCCGACATTACTTTAGTGTAAGCCCATGGACTGCTGCTCTTACATTCTCCTGTAAAATTTTTGATATACCGTGCCTCAATAATCTTCAGGCATTCAAACCATGAAGCTACAAAGGAGCTCCAAAACATAATGTTCCTTTCACCATGCTTTGGGGTAGGAATAGATGACAGGGCTATCTGACAGCCAAAAGCCGTGCCCCATATATGAAAGCCAATGGCAGCACAAGATGTTGGTAAACTAGTGTGTCCTTTGGCTGTTGGATAGAGAGTGGGGTTCTTATACACACCATGGCCACTGCATCCATGTCATCTATTCCTACCCTAACAGTTCCGATTAACTTTTGGTGTTGGTGCAGAAGTCAGAGTCGTCACACTTGCTTCTTTAAATAAACAGTTTACTGAATTTTAGCAACAGATACTTCCTCAGTAATATGCTATAATATTCCATGTGGGGCCTACAGCCCAAAGCAATAGTCTGTCTTCGGCCACACGCCTGTGGGACGGGAGTCTCCCCCTCTGTCCACACAGATCCTTCCTTTGTTATACAGATGTTGCTTACTCTTCAGTTATAATTTACCCCAGTTTCCTTTTAATGCTTTCTACTCGGTCTTTCACTTACTGTTCTCTCTCATTTTGTCATGTCTGCTCTCTACTGCATTCAGCTGGCACTAACTGACTTTCTGTTGTTCCCTTGGTTCTTGTCATCCCTTCCTACTCTCTCAGTGTGCCTGCAACATCTACTGACTGGAGGGTGAACTACAGGTCCCCACTCTTCATCTTCCCCCCAGAACTTATAGGTTGCCTTCCTGGCAACCAGTATCTATAAGTTATAATCATCAAAACGGGACAGAAGCTTACCCAAATTGTCACACTGAGAGTGGCGTACCCCAGATGAACCAACCCCAACCTCTAGTTCTCTAACTTCTTCACTTACTACTGACGCCCAACCTTAGCCCTAAGAAATGTAACCCAAGAGGAGGTGGAGGGACCCACCAGTCATATTCATTAGCTGGCAAATGGACAGTGTTGGGGGCTTCCGGTCTATCCATTGTGGCCTGCTCAGAAAAGTACAAAGTCTTAGCAGATTTGATGTACTCTCCTAATGGGAACTGGTTCTCCTTCAGGTTTCACTTTGAAGCTTGTGAAAGTTGGTTATTCAGGTTGGGTTGATCGACTATTTAATATGGTTTAGGCACTCATTTCCACTTCCTAGCTCTATGTGCTGTCATATCCCGCAACATCACCCAACCACCCACCTGCACCAGCAGCTGCTTCAACTTGTGATTGATTGCCAGGTCCTTGGGACCCAAGCATCGGACAACCCGATCGCAGATCTTTTGTAGATGTCTTATATGACCACCCATTCACCTCTGCAAAATTTTCCTCATCCCCTCGCTCGCTGTCATCATCAGACTAAAAGGGAACTTCCCATTTCTCCCAAACATTAACATCTAAGGATAATAGCCTGTAGAAGAGTGTACAGTGTTATTATTCACACATACCAACTTGGCAACATGATCAGGTCACCTCTCTCTTTTCTGTTCCTCCAGCACTCGCAACATTAAGAGCATTATGGGATTTAGTCACTCACAGGCCCCATTTTCTTGGGATGGTACAGAATAGTACAAGACTTTTGAATCTGGTTAAGGTGACACAATTCCTCTATGACTGGTGCGGCTAGGTTGGACATCCATACACCAGCACAAAGTGTTCCCAAAGAGCTTGGGCTGCCATTTCCGCTGTTTGATCTCTCATGGGGACAGCCACCATGAACTTCATTAAATGATCCACCATGACAAGGAGATACTTGTGACTTCACAAGAACTCCTCAACTTGTAAATAGTCTATCATGAGTAGCTGTAATGTATAAAATAAATGGATGGTACCCAGCAGTGCCCGTTGGTTAGCTGCCCAGGAGAGCTGCAATTTTTGCTACAGTTGTAAACATCTTGTACCACATTTTGTCTGTGAGGAAGATAATATACATGTTGTAGCCAAGCAAATGTCTTCACTAACCCAAAATCCCCTTTTCTCTCACATGCAACTCTTGAACTATGCTTTTCACAATCTCCAATCGCTCTGACACCAGAGCTTCTTTCCTTCTATTGACAGAGTATTACATTCGCCGGCATTTGGGGCTGACCCTCTTTGCTGCCAGCCCAGTACCTCCTAAATCTGTGGCTCTCCCCACTGCCTCTCTATCCAATCTAAGCTGCTTCTCCCGTCCATGTTCTTTGTTCAGAACTATTCTCTTGAATAGCTGACATTACACGGCAGAATCGAGGGACCCAAATACAGGAGTCTCAGTCTCCTCCCTTTCTTCATCTTCGATGTCACGGGGCCATTCTACCAGAACCTGGAGAGGCAGCTGCATTGTCATTGTTCCACCCTGCCTAGTACCACATTTTGAAGTTGAACTTGCTGAGCCTTGCCATCCAACGCTATTCGAGGGCTCCTAATTTGGCTGTATCCAGGTGACCTAAGAGATTATTGTCGGTGACCAGTGATAACTATAGTTCTCTGGATTCTTTTCGCCCTCATTTAAGGTACAAATGGCATAAGTGATTACTCTTTCTCAACCTCTCTGTATCTGAGTCAATACAGCTCCCAGTCATTTCAAACATCCATAGTATGTAGTACAAAGGAGAGTTTATAGTCCACGTATACCAGAATTTGCGCCCTAGTCAACAGCCGCTTCAACTCTCAAAAGGCCCGTTCTGCTTCTCCATTACATCGGAGTGTTCTTTTTTTAGCTTACTCGGAGATGTTCTTTGGAGCTGGTAACATCTTGAAGCTTTTCTTGTAACTGACACTGTCGCATAATATGTTACAAGGGGGGCTGGACATTCATAACCTTTTTCCAATATTTAGGTCCCAACTCCTGTGCCATTAACCCATCTAAGAATTTTTTTGCCCATAATTAGCGGAACCCAGGGGTTCATCATTTCCAGCAAAGCTACCACCCCTTTCTTTCCCAGTGTATTACCCCACACTTCTACGTCAGCATATATCACTCCCAATATCTGCACTAGTAAATTATTATCGGCTTTCAAACTTATCGAAGTTGCACTCTTGGGTTGGAGTGCATGTGGGAAGTAAGCCTCATAAATGGAATGGTTGCCTGAAATCCTGTGTCAACCAATCTGTCCAGCTCCATCCCATTAATCCTGCCTTTAACTATGGGACGCTCTCCAACCAGGTCCATAACTACTAGGAAGAGGCCAGAATTTACCTCCGTGCCTGCGGTTCTCCCCTCAGCTGTAGGATGGCTTAGTTTAATTCCTGCTGGAAAGCTCGATTGCATGGCATTGTCAATGTCGAGACAGGTGTCCATCCCTGCCGCACTCCCAGCACTTCGGACCACATCCTTGGGTATTGCTCTATATTCTCTCTGTTTAAGGTGTTGGTCCTTGTAATCTGGCACTGAGGCCACCCATCCTGCCAGCTTTTGCCACATGTAATGTGCAGAAGTCATCACACTTGTTTCCTTACACTAAGGGGTTTACTACATTTTATCTTATTTCTTTTAACAAACTTTGTGCAACAGGCGCTTCCTCAGTAATATGCTATAACAGTCCATTCAGGGTCTACAGCCCAAAGCAACAGTCTGTCTTCAGCCACACGCCTGTGGAATGGGAGTCTCCCTCTCCATCTACACAGATCCTTCCTTAGCTATACTAATGTTGCTCACTCTCCAGTTTCCCCAGTTTCCTTTGATACTTTCTAACAGGCCTTCTCACTGTCAGTATTTCTTGGGCTTTGGGTCTTACTGTACTCTCTCCCTTTGACATGTCTGCTCTCTGTTGCATCCAACTGCAAAGAGCTGTGCATTTGTGCTAAAATCTACTTTAGTTTTATCCATCTGTAGAACATTTTTCAGAAGCATCATGGATTATTCAAGTGGTCTCAGGTAAATTTGGAAGTGCGTGAAAAAATTGGACATTGAGCGCTTAAAGCAATTAAATTTGTAGACTCTATGACAAATTTTTTGGGACCTATTAGCAGTTATTATGGACGTACTTATATAAGTATATTTACTAATATATTTGGGAGCCAACTTACAAGAGGGAGACTTTAGTATAATATTTTTGGTGGCAAGCAAAACTTTATCCCCTACAGCAAACCCAGGCCCTGCAGTGTGTCTCTTGTCAGCGTTCCTTTTATATATGGACTGGGATTTCCTCAAGTTCAACTAAACCTGGGCCCATACTGTGTACAGTTTTTCTGATTCAATCTCTATCTTGGGGTTATCAGAGGCAGACAAAGAGAGAGATCCAAAGTACAGATGAAAACCATAATTACAGAAAAACAGTGAAGTATTGATGGACGCATGATGGCGAACTCTGCCAAGGAAAGTTAAGCAATCCAGTCCAACGGATTATCAGCACAATAACACCTAAAGTACTGTTCAAGAGTCTGATTGAAGTGCTCATTGAAGCGCAGAAGCTTCATGAGACAGCATCGGCTTTGACATTTTTGGATCCAGGTCTGTAGGTAACAATAAAGTCAAACCTGGTAAAAAACAGGGCCCACCTAGCCTGTCTGGGATTGAGTCTTTTGGCGGACTTGTGATAAGTCAGATTCTTGTGATCTTTGAGTAGGGTTATTTTATGTCTAGCCCCCTCCAGAAAATGATACCACTCCTCAAATACCCACTTGATGGCGAGAAGTTCCCAATTCCCAATGTCATAATTACTCTCAGTGCAGGAGAATTTCCGTGAGAAGAAGGAACAGGGGTGAAGGTTAATAAAAAAAGGAAGGCCCTTGTGACAGAACTGCGCCCACTCCCACCTCTGAAGCATCAACTTCAACAATAAAGAGCTACGAGAGGTCGGGTTGAACCAGAACGGGGGCTTCAGTAAAGCACCTCTTCAAGGTTTCGAAGGTATGAGCAGCTTCAGGGTCCCACTCCAGCAGATTCACCCCCTTTTTGGAAGATCTGTTAAATGTTTGGTTATGGATGAAAAGTTATGGATACATTTTCTGTAGTAATTGGCGAACCCCAAAAACCTCTGCAGGGCTTTCAGGAAATTCGGCCGTATCCAATCTGAACCACCCCACCAAATAAAATTGTGTTTTTCCTAAAATATAACTTTTAATAAGTACAAAAAAAAAAAAATTCCTAAAAATTCCTTAACAGGACGAGATGCGCAGATCTAAACAATACAAACAATGAATATAATACAATATGAAAATATTCACTTGGACCTAGGTAGGAAAAAAGGCTACAAAATCCCTATTTGGCCTATCCTATTCTTCACCAAAACACGGAGTAGTCGCCCCAAAAAGGGCGCCCCCGTCTGGAACCTAGTCCCTAACACACACTATCCCTGTAGTAGATGTCCCAACATGTTTCAGTGTCCCTCTCTCACCTCCTCAGGGGACTGATAAGGGAAAAGGACTTCTTTCACAAACCCAATAAGGGCTAAACAAAATACTTTAAAGATAGTGTATAGTAAATACAAATACACACAACGCGGTACCACAGGGACCAATTTGGACCATGCAGCACCGTAATGGGAGTGGACAAAATGTGGCTCATATACACAGATGCTATAAAAAGCGCACTGACCTCACAATAAGGGGTATAAGATAACCTTTAGCTCAATTTCCATCGGCCATAGCCAAAGGGAAACAGTTATCAGTGTGAGCCACTACTTAAAAGTCATCACTCTGGGCACAGCCCTTCAAACCTGGTATCCCATGATAAGGATCTCCCGGTAAGCTGTCGGCACGATCTTCCGACCAATGGACGCAATAATGACGCGTTCCTCCTGTGTGGAGCTCGTCCCTCCTGTATGGAGCTCATCCTTGATGCCGCTGTTCGCCGTAATGAGGCGCACGCCGCGCTCTGGTAAGTCGCGCCTTAAAACAAGTACTCGCGACACACTTCCGGTCACGGCGTCGCGTCACTAATACTGGGCGGCGACTAAGCGAGCCTGTAACTAAGCGAACGGAATACACAGAAAGTGCAGCCGGACCGCTCACACGGACGCAGTAAGTAATACTGCGCTACTATAGAACAATAGCCAGTTTGTCATGACAGTTCCCTATCCGCAACGCTAAATTTTAGATCCCAATAACAACTTCAGCACGTCTGAAGTTAGGCAGTCTATTAACAACTAAACATGGTCTCATAAGACTGTTAAGAGAGAAACCATACCATCTTACATAAGTGAGATCAATACACTCAGAAAGGACATACATATGCCACATATGATAGAGAACACTTAGATAAAGCAACAAAAATCCAAGCGTTCATTCAGACCCTGGGAGGCCGTTGTTTTGAGCCTAAAAATCCACTGCATGTCCCTCTGTAGGAGAAGTCTGTCCCAATTACCTCAATGAGGGAGGGGGCGCACCCTATCAATTGCCATGAATTTCATGCTCTTCACATCTCCATGATGATGAGTCTGCACATGACGTGCCACTGGTGTATCTTTATTATTTCTAATATCCTTAAGGTGCTCTCCCACTCTCCTATGTAGTTCTCTGATTGTTTTCCCGATGTACTCGAGACCGCAGATACAGGTACCCTTGTAAATAACTCCTTTACTCCTACAATTAAGGAAATGCTTGATCTCAAAATCCTTATCCAATACATTACTGTGAAAAGATTTACCAACCTGAATAGAATCACAAGCCACACATCCACTGCACTTAAAGGAGCCACACAAGGGTTGATGCAACCATATTTTAACAACTCGTGTCTCATAGTGGCTGCGTACCAATCTATCACGGAGGTTTCCACCACGTCTATAGGTAATGTGGGGATAGTCACCCACAACCTTTTTGAGATCATTATCCAATTTAAGGATTTCCCATTTTTTAGAGATAATATCTCTTACAGTTTTCGCAGCTCCGTCGAAATTTCTAATCAACCTAAATAACTTATCTGTTTTAGGTTTTACTTTAGGTACCAAAAGATTTTCCCTCGGACATTTGATGGCATTTTGGTACGCTTCTTTAAGTGCTCTATCTGGATATCCCCGGTCCTGAAATCTTAGCCTCAAAACCTGAGCTTGTTGTTTAAACTCTGATGGATTCGAACAATTCCGCCTGAGTCTAAGGTATTGACCTTTAGGGATTCCCCTCTTGAGGGGGACGGGATGACTGCTCTCCCACCTCAAGAGGGAATTCGTGGCTGTGGATTTATGGAAAATTGTAGTTTCAAGGGTAACCCATAGTTGTTTTCCTGATCAGGATATCCAAAAATGGAAGGATGCAGGGATTAAACTCACATGTAAACCGTAAATTCAAATCGTTATTTCGGTTCAAGAAATCAACGAAACCCTTGAATATTTCAGCTGTGTTGTTCCACAAAATAAGGACATCATCGATGTACCTAGTCCAAAACAATATTTCTTCTGTTCCGAACGTATTATTCTCACTAAAGACATACCTATCCTCCCACCAGCCCAGGAGCAAATTTGCGTAAGCCGGCGCACAGGAACAACCCATGGCCGTGCCCCTGAGCTGGTGGTAGATCTCATTATCAAAGGTAAAAAAAATTCTTTGTGAGAATAAACTGTAGGAGACATAGAACCAAATTGTTATGCTCAACAAATTGACAACCCCTGGTACTCAAAACTGATCTCACCGCCTGTAATCCACAAGTGTGGGGTATAGAAGAATATAATGCTTCAATGTCAATACTTGCCAATAGGCAGGATTCAGGAACAGAGATCCCCTCCAGTTTGCGGAGGAGGTCCATAGTATCACGAGTGTATGAAGGGAATGTTTCGACAAAGGGTGATAAAATCTTGTCAACGTATTTACCCACTGTCTGACAAAGGCTCCCCACTCCAGACACAATCGGTCTCCCTTTAAGGGGACCGTTCTTTTTGTGGACCTTTGGCAGACAGTAAAACGTGGCTCTTATTGGAAATTTTGGAAGCATATAGTCCAGTTCTTCACTGCTAATCAGGTCCATACCTTTAACTTCCAAAAGAATAGATCTTAATTCGTCGTGATATATTGAAGTGGGATATTTTTCCAAAATTTCATACCCCTCCCTATCTTTTAGGACCTCAAGGCACATCTTCACATAATCTGTAGTATTCATGATCACCACGTTTCCCCCTTTATCAGAGGGCTTAATGGTGATCATTGTGTCCTCAGCCAAGGATCTGATACTTAGATACTCATTTTTGCTACAATTCCATTTAATTTTAACATCATCAATTTTTTCCAATTCTTTAAAGGTAAGTTCAACAAACAGGTCAACATGTGGTATTTCACCTTGTGGGGGTGCCCTAGTGCTTTTGTTCTTAAGGTCCGTAAAAGGACCCTTTCCTTGTGGTGGGATCTCAGATAAGCTCTCCAATAGTTCAACCTCCTTGAGCATCTCTACCGGTATGCCCCATTCAACACTACGTTTTCTATCTTGAGCACAGAAGAATTTATACCAATATAACTTCCGTGCAAACAGGTGGAGGTCCTTTACCCAATTAAATAAGTTAAATTTCTCAGTGGGTACAAAGGAGAGACCCTTACTTAACCCCTTAACGACCTTGGGCGTATGAGTACGTCCCAGGGCCGCTAAGGGGCTTTGCAGGGGGATCGCTCCGCGACCGCCCCGCACAGCCGGCGGGTGTTAGTGGCTAATCGCCGCTAACACCTGGCAGTAGCAGCGCCGGCGGGTGGCTCCGCCCGCCCGCACTGTTTAACCCATCAGACACCGGCGCAAAGATGGCCGCGGCGTCTGAACGAACGCCTATCAGTGCCGCGCACCGATCGTTACAGTCATCGGCACCGGCGCAGCATAGCTGCGCCAATACGACGACCGGGCTTGGTGGTGGGGAGCCTTGTGAAGGCTCCCGTCACTTAACCTGGATGGCTTGCCCCCCTTCCGTCCGCAGACAGGAAGTGAGGAAACCGCCATATTTGTACACCCTAATGCATTGCCTATGCAATGCATTAGGTTGTATTAACAATTGCGCCCCCTAGTGGTCAAGCACCATAGGGGGACTAAAAGTTACAGAAAAAAAAAATAATAATAATAAAGTTTTAAACTACAAAAAAAAAAAAGTACAAGTCACCCCCCTTTCCCCATTGTACAACTAAAATCATTAAAATAATAAAAAATTTGCACATATTTGGTATCAACGCGTCAGAAAAAGTCCGATCTATAAAAATAGAACATCCTTTATCCCGTACGCTGAACACCGTAGAAGAAAAAAAATTCCAAACGCCAAAATTGCGTTTTTTTGGTCATTTTACGTCACTCAAAAAATGGAATAAAAATTATCAAAAAAGTCGTATGCATTCCAAACTTCTAGCGATAAAAAGTACACTTCAGCCCGCAAAAAATGCCCCCTCACTGATGTCCGTAGGTGTTAGTACAAAAAAGTTATTGGTCGAAAAAATGGCGCCGTGGCACAAATTTCAAAAATAGAAAATGTTTGGAATTTTTTTACGGTACCAAAACATAACGGAAACCCTACATGTTTAGTAGGCAAACATGGCGAAAATACAAATTTTTTCACAATTTGTCCCACTTGGAATTTTTTTACGGTTTCCCAGTATATTCTATAGTATAGTGAATAACAACATTAGAAAGTACATCTTGTCCCGCAAAATAAAAGCCCTCATGTGTCTATGTAGGTAGAAAAATAAAAAAGTTATTGCTTTCAGAAGGCGAGGAGGGAAAAACGAACGTGTCACCAAAAAAAAAAACACCTGGTCCTTAAGGGGTTAATATTGACATTTCAGACTTATCCAAGGTTCTATCAGAAAGGTTAATCACTTGATTATCATTTTCTTCATCCAACCCAATTCTCTTATGATGTTTTCCAAGGGTTGTACACCCGGTCTCTAATCTAGAGACCCGAGAAAGGGGATTTCCTCTACACATATTATCTGGTCTTAAGGGAGATTTCGATTCCTGAGAGGCTAGTGGAGTCTTTCCCCTAAAAAAGACTGTTCTCTTCCACGACCCGACCCCCTCCTGGATGATCTACCTCGGCCTCTTGGCCTTCCCCGATTGTTCCTTGTTCCCTTCTCAGAATCATCATCGGTGGATGAGATATCAGTCTCTGGCCCGCGTCTAGGATTTTTATCAAGGACCGAATATGCTTTATTTTCTTAAAGTCGTTGATATCTCTTGTAAACTGTCTATGTTTCTTTTCTTTAATATAATATTGATACCTTTCAATAGTGTTTTGAAGTTGTTTCTCTTTAGCACTAAAATCGTTTTCTTGCTGAAATGTTCTAGTTACCTCTATTTGTTCCTTGAGTTTCTTGTTTAGTGTCTCAAGTTTAGATCTTTCCTCCTCTAATAATAATTGCATAAAATTAAGGGAACTTGAGGTAGTTAACTTCTCCCATTTGTTCAAAAAGGCTGGTGTCTTACATCTAGTGGCTGGTACAAGTGTTATCCTCAAGCCACGTGGCACTATCCCCTTGCTAATATATGTTTACAGACTTTGTATCTCCCAAAACGATGCTAGTTGTTCTTTATACAATCTAGTTAGATCTCTAAAGGCTGCCTTAAAGGATGGTGTATACTTTTTTTGAATTAGGTTCTCCTCAGAAAAAACATCTTTCACTTCCGATAAATATTGATTAGGATCTATGCTTGCAGACAAAAAACCTGCCATAACCTGGGTGACAAAGTAGCAAAGCACAACCAACCAAACAAATATGGTTCAAAACAGACATCACCATTGTTGAGCATAACAATTTGGTTCTACGTCTCCTACAGTTTATTCTCACAAAGAATTTTTTTACCTTTGATAATAAGATCTAACACCAGCTCAGGGGCACGGCCATGGGTTGTTCCTGTGCGCCGGCTTACGCAAATTTGCTCCTGGGCTGGTGGGAGGATAGGTATGTCTTTAGTGAGAATAATATGTTCGAAACAGAAAAAAATATTGTTTTTGGACTAGGTACATCGATGATGTCCTTATTTTGTGGAAAGGCCACACTGAAAGATTCAAGGGTTCGTTGATTTCTTGAACCGGAATAACGATTTGAATTTACGGTTTACATGTGAGTTTAATACCTGCATCCTTCCATTTTTGGATATCCTGATCAGGAAAACAATTATGGGTACCCTTGAAACTACAATTTTTCCGTAAATCCACAGCCACGAATTCCCTCTTGAGGTGGGAGAGCATCATCCCATACCCCCCCAAGAGGGAATCCCTAAAGGTCAATACCTTAGACTCATGCGGAAAATTGTTCGAATCCATCAGAGTTTAAACAACAAGCTCAGATTTTGAGGCTAAGATTTCAGGACCGGGGATAGAGCACTTAAAGAAGCGTACTAAAATGCCATCAAATGTCCGAGGGAAAATCTTTTGGGACCTAAAGTAAAACCTAAAACAGATAAGTTTTTTTAGGTTGTTTGGGAAATTTCGACGGCGCAAACTGTAAGAGATTTTAAATTTTCTAAAGACTGGGAAATCCTTAAGTTGGTTAATATCTCAAAAAAGTTTTTGGTTTGATTATCCCCAAAATTCCCCTAATGCCCTTTGTAGAAATACCCTTGATAATTGGTACGAAAGCCAAACGAGACAAAAATTTGTTAAAACTTGGTTGTATAAACCCCCTTTGGTGGCTCCTTTAAGTAAAGGGGAAAGTGGGGCCCTTGATTCTTTCGGGTTGGGGAAATTCTTTTTCAAGTAAGGGCCTTTTCCTTCGGAAGGGAATTTGCAGCACACCCAAAACAGAGTGGGAAAGGGTTTTAAAAGTTTGACTTTTTGGAGAGGGAAACCCCTTTTTAAAACCTCCACAAATACTTGTTTTTATTTATACCTGTGTTTATTTTTTAAATTACAGTACTTTTAAAAAATTTTCCCAATTTTACAACATATATTTTAAACGAAAGCTACACTTTTTTTTGGGTTAAAAGTTTACATTTATAGTTTTAAAGTATTAAAGATTATTATAGTATATATTTAAAGAAACATACACAGTTGCTGAGGGCTTGTTGTCCCGGGGCCCGGGGTTCATTTTGGACTGGTCGGGTTTTGGGGTTTTCCCCTTAAACACAGGGGCAAAATTGCAACTGTGTGGGTCTGCTAAGGCCTTTTTTCTGAAGGAGATTTTGCAGCACCCCCAAAACCACAGTTTTGGGAAAAGGGTTTTTAAAAGCTGGGGAAATTTTGGGGCGAGTGAACGAGTTTTTCGGGGTTGTTTTTTCTTTAAAGTGGGTTTTTTTTTTAAAAAAATGTGGAGATTTGAGTTTGGGAGAGGGAGAAGTCCTTTTTAATCCCCCCCGCAAATTTTTGTGTTTTTTTATACCGTGTTTTTTTTATTATTACAGTACTTTTAAAAAATCTATACAGACATATATTTTTATCTGTACTCCCACTTTTTTTGTGATAGATTACATTTATGAAATTAAATAAAATTAAAGAGTATTATAGTATAATTAAAAAAACATACAAATTGCTGAGGCCTTTTAAGACCCCACGGACGGTCAGTGCCTGGTCGGGGGTGGGTTACCAAATTTCACAAAAGCATAAATTGAAACTTGGGGGGCTGCTAAGGCCTTTTGCTTCTAAAAGGAGAGTTTGCGCCCACCCAAACGCAGTGTGGGAAAGGTTTTTTAAAAGCTACATTTTGATCCTAGTAAAAATATTTTCATATTTTTATTATATTTATTGTTTGAAATTTTTTTAGTTTGCGAAATCTCGTCCTGTTAATAAATTTTTTTAGATGTACTTAAAAAAAAGTTATTTTTTAGGACAAACCCCAATTTTTTTGGTGGGGGGGTACAATATTTTGTTGTTTTTTTTTGGGGGATACCTTCTTTTCCCAGGGGTTTCCCCGTTTTGGACCAAATTTTTTTGGGTTTGGGTTGGCTTTGCTACTTTGTCAACCCCGGGTTTTGGCAGGTTTTTTGTCTGCAAGCATAGATCCTTTAAACAATATTTATCGGAAGACGAAATTTTTTTTTTGAGGAGAACCTAATTCAAAAAAAGTATATTTCCATCCTTTTAAAGGGACCCTTTTGAGAAACTAAAACCAATTTTTAAAAAAGAACAACTAGCAACGTTTTTTGGGGGGTAAAAAAGCCCCGTAAAAAAAAATTATCAAGGGTAAAAAAGGGCCCCGTGGGGTTTAGGAAAACCCTTGAACCCGCCACTAGATGTAAGACACCAGCCTTATTAACAAATGGGAAAAAGTTTGCTACCTCAATTTTCCCTTTAATTTTTTTGCAATTATTATTTGAGGAGGAAAAATCAACCTTGAGACACTAAAAAAAAAACTCCCAAGGGAAAAAATAGAGGAACCCAGAACATTTAAACAAAAAACGGGTTTTAGTTCTAAAGAAAACAATTCAAAACACTATTTGGGAAAGGGACAATATTATTTAAAGAAAAAAAAAACCCTAGACAGTTTTTCAAAGATAAACAACACTTTTTAAAAAAAATAAGCATAATTTTTGGCTCCTTGAAAAAAATCCCAGACCGGGCCAGAACTGATTTTCTCATCCACCAAAACAAACCTTTTTGATTCGGAAAGGGAAAAAAGGGAAAAATCGGGGAAGGGGCCCAAAGGGCCCAGGTATATCCCTCCAGGAGGGGGTCGGGGCTGGGGAAAAGAACAGTCTTTTTTAAGGGGAAAAAACTCCCCTCCCCTCTCAGGGAATCGAAAACTCCCCCTTTAAAACCGATAAAATGGGGGTAGAGGAAAAACCCCTTTCCCCGGTCCTAGATTAGAGACCCGGGGGGTACAACCCTTGGAAAACATCATAATAGAATTGGGTTTGGGTGAAGAAAATTAAATCAAGTGATTTTAAACCTTTTTGGGAAAAAAACCTTTAAAAAAGTCTGGGAAAAGTCCCAAAATTTAAATAAGGGGCTCTCCTTTGTACCCACTGAGAAATTTTTAAAATTAATTAAAATTGGGGAAAGGGCCTCCCCCCGTTTGCACGAAGTTTTTTTGGGGAAAAAAATTTTTTCTGGTCAAGATAGAAAAAAGTAGGGGTTTTTAATGGGATAACCCGTAGAGGGTTCCGAGGAGGGAACAATTGGAAAAGCTTATCTGAAATCCCACCACAAGGGAAGGGGCCTTTTTTCGGGCCTTAAAACAAAGCACTAGGGCACCCCCACAAGGTGAAATACCCAAATTTGAACCCCGTTTTTTGAACTTACCATTAAAGAATTGGAAAAAATTGATGATGTTAAAATTAAATGGAATTGTAGCAAAAATGAGTATCTAAGTATCAGATCCTTGGCTGAGGACACAATGATCACCATTAAGCCCTCTGATAAAGGGGGAAACGTGGTGATCATGAATACTACAGATTATGTGAAGATGTGCCTTGAGGTCCTAAAAGATAGGGAGGGGTATGAAATTTTGGAAAAATACCACTTCAATATATCACGACGAATTAAGATCTATTCTTTTGGAAGCTAAAGGTATGGACCTGATTAGCAGTGAAGAACTGGACTATATGCTCCCAAAATTTCCAATAACAGCCACGTTTTACTGTCTGCCAAAGGTCCACAAAAAGAACGGTCCCCTTAAAGGGAGACCGATCGTGTCTGGAGTGGGGAGCTTTTGTCAGACAGTGGGTGAATACGTTGACAAGATTTTATCACCCTTTGTCGAAACACTCCCTTCATATACTCGTGATACTATGGACCTCCTCCGCAAACTGGAGGGGATCTCTGTTCCTGAATCCTGCCTATTGGCAAGTATTGACATTGAAGCATTATATTCTTCTATACCCCACACTTGTGGATTACAGGCGGTGAGATCATTTTTGAGTACCAGGGGTTGTCAATTTGTTGAGCATAACAATTTGGTTCTACGTCTCCTACAGTTTATTCTCACAAATAATTTTTTTACCTTTGATAATAAGATCTAACACCAGCTCAGGGGCACGGCCATGGGTTGTTCCTGTGCGCCGGCTTACGCAAATTTGCTGCTGGGCTGGTGGGAGGATAGGTATGTCTTTAGTGAGAATAATACGTTCGGAACAGAAGAAATATTGTTTTGGACTAGGTACATCGATGATGTCCTTATTTTGTGGAACGGCACAACTGAAAGATTCAAGGGTTTCGTTGATTTCTTAAACTGGAATAACGATTTGAATTTACGGTTTACATGTGAGTTTAATCCCTGCATCCTTCCATTTTTGGATATCCTGAACAGGAAAACAATTATGGGTACCCTTGAAACTACAATTTTCCGTAAATCCACAGCCACAAATTCCCTCTTGAGGTGGGAGAGAAGTCATCACGTCCCCCTCAAGAGGGGAATCCCTAAAGGTCAATAACTTAGACTCAGGCGGAATTGTTCGAATCCATCAGAGTTTAAACAACAAGCTCAGGTTTTGAGGCTAAGATTTCAGGACCGGGGATATCCAGATAGAGCACTTAAAGAAGCGTACTAAAATGCCATCAAATGTCCGAGGGATAATCTTTTGGTACCTAAAGTAAAACCTAAAACAGATAAGTTATTTAGGTTGATTGGAAATTCAGACAGAGCTGCAAAAACTGTAAGAGATATTATCTCTAAAAACTGGGAAATCCTTAAGTTGGATAATCTCAAAAAAGATTTGAGTGATTATCCCCACATTACCTAGAGACGTGGTAGAAACCGCCGTGATAGAGTGGGACGCAGCCACTACGAGACACAAGTTGTTAAAACATGGTTGCATCAACCCCTGTGTGGCTCCTTTAAGTGCAGTGGATGTGTGGCCTGTGATTCTATTCAGGTTGGAAAATCTTTTCATAGTAATGTACTTGATAGGGATTTTGAGATCAAGCATTTCCTTAATTGTAGGAGTAAAGGAGTTATTTACAAGGGTACCTGTATCTGCAATCTCGAGTACATCGGGAAAACAATCATAGAACTACATAGGAGAGTTTGCGAGCACCTTAACGATATTAGAAATAATAAAGATACACCAGTGGCACGTCATGTGCAGACTCATCATCATGGAGATGTGAAGAGTCTGAAATTCATGGCAATTGATAGGGTGCGCCCCCTCCCTCGTGGAGGTAATTGGGACAGACTTCTCCTACAGAGGGACATGCAGTGGATTTTTAGGCTCAAAACAACGGCCCCCCAGGGTCTGAATGAACGCTTGGATTTTTGTTGCTTTATCTAAGTGATCTCTATCATATGTGGCATATGTATGTCCTTTCTGAGTGTATTGATCTCACTTATGTAAGATGGTATGGTTTCTCTCTTAACAGTCTTATGAGACCATGATTTGTTGTTAATAGACTGCCTAACTTCAGACGTGCTGAAGTTGTTATTGGGATCTAAAATTTAGCGTTGTGGATAGGGAACTGTCATGCGGATAGGGAACTGTCATGTCATTTTTCCAGTTTCGCATACAAGTGATTCCCCCTAAGAATCAGTAGGACAGTGCGCAGATGTTCAACATGGGAAGACCAATCAGGGGAAAATACCAAAATATCATCCAGATAAACAATAACAAAGCACCCAATTAGGTTTTGAAAGATATCATTAACAAAGTTTTGAAAAACCGCAGGTGCATTACTTAGGCCAAAAGGCATCACTAAATACTCATAATGTCCATCAGGGGTATTAAAGGCAGTTTTCCACTCCTCTCCCTTATGGATGTGGATTAAATTTGTCACCTCGTAAGTCTAATTTGCAAAACCAGGTAGCTCCAGATACTGTATCTGACTGAACAGATCTGGGATGAGCAGAAGAGGGTACTGATTTCTAACAGTAATTTTATGAAATTCCCGATATGCAAGGGACCTCCATCCTTCTTCTTAACAAAGAACAAGCCAGACTCCATGGGGAAAAAGAAGGGCAAATATGACTGTTGCGAAGACTATCCTTGACAATCCTTCATTGCCTCCCTCTCTGGTGCAGACAGATTATAAATGCGACCCTTAGAAAATTTAACATTTGGAAGTAACTCAATGGCGCAGTCATAAGGACTATGAGGAGGAAGTAATTCACATCCTGAGAGGATAAAGTCAGGTACGGAAAATTACTGGGGGAAACAGAGGACAAGGAAAGTGTTAAACAATGATCAAGACACTTCAGGCTCCATTTCACAGTATCAGCTTTTTCCCCGTCGATTACAGTCAAGCCGTATAGCCAGGGTCATGAACTCTTCCAGGCTTTTTAGTTGTGGATAACTAATCAACAGATCTTTGAGTGTCTCAAATAGACCTTGCCGAAAAAGCCACTGAAGTGCTGGGTCATTCCACTGTGAGGGTACCTCCAGCATCTGAACTCAGAGCAGTAGTCTTTCACTGGTCACCGCCCCTGACGGAGAGACAAAAGGTTGGCTTCGGCTACAGACCTAACGTCTGGTTCATCATATAGGAGTCCCAAGGTCTAAAAAATGAATCAACGGACAGAAGTTCTGAAGAGCCCAGGTTCAAGGAGAAGGCCCTAGCTTGTGGAGTCCCCTGAAGCAAAGAAATTATGAACCCCACGTGTTGCTCTTCCGATTCAGATGAATGGGGCTGAAAATATTACAGAAAATATAACTTACAACTCTCCCGGAAAGTCACAAAAGCACTGCAGCCTCCTGAGAAATGGTCCAGCAGGTTGAGCTCAGGCTCCACAGGTGGATATACAGACATGGCGCTAAGGAAGGACGTGGACTCCTGCAGCTTGACCCTATGAGTGAGATTTTGAACTAATTGCATCAACTCATGCATCTGGTCCACTAGTGCTTTTATTGATTCCATAGTCAGGAGGGGAAAAAAATATGTAGGCTGGTGATTCTGTCATGGACGCGCTAATCTCGCCCAGGCTTGCGATGCCCAGGCAGAGCACCTGCCCCAAGAAGGGCGACACCACACTCGAATCTCTTTCTGAACAATTCCCTGATAAATGGTTGACCAACAGGCAGAAAATAAACAGAAGACAAACGGGAAACAGACGCAGAAGACAACAAATAGAGAATTTTCAGATGGGATGAAGTTACACTAGGAGTATATGCAGTACCAAAGGACAAAACAGGAGAGCAACCAGAAAGATGAGCCAAAATCCCAAAAAAACGTAAAATCGACACAGCAGAGCACAAACATAATAGCTAGACACATAAACAATCACCAGCAGAGCAAGACAGACAGGAAATCTCAACCCACCCCAACCCCCCAGCGAGGGATTCCCTCAAGTGCTTAACCCAATAAGCATCAAGCCAAACCCTGGCTGAGACTGCAATAAACAATCCTTAAAGGGCTAGTAGCGCAGTCCTGACAGATGCCTTTTGGTGGAATAACACAAATGTGATATGACACAGATATTTGAGAATGGCACATAAGTAAACTAATTACTTTTAAGTTATATTCAGATGGTGTATTGCAGCGCACAGGTATGCGCTGCAATATGCCTTCAGTGGCGCAGTCAAAAGTACGTACTTGCCAGCGCATACTTTCGACACTAGGCAGCTCTCTGCCTTACAATCCTATTTATCATATAGGTCACTTATTTTTATGGTGTACATTCCTTGTCGAGAAATACAATTGGAAAATCACCATCATCTGAACGACGATGGAGATGTTACATGGCACGCAATGAAGTATGCCCCGGAAATACGTCTTGTGAACAAACCCTTAAAGTAATATTAAGCCATTGTTTTATATGGACATTCGAAAATTCTGCATTATATGGTTAAAATATGGTGCTATTATGCTGTGTTACATACTGTTATTATTTGTATATTATATTTTAAAAGAACAATTGAAGCAAGTTGTGACACATATGAGGCCTGAGTTACTGACTCAGCTGCATGACGGTCTGCAAAAGCAGTATAGTGTACACTATGTTACCTAACTTCATGCAAGTCTGTTGAGAAATCAAGCCGAGGCAACTACACAATGCCAGAACACCATTTTTATTTTAAACACACAAAAAATCTGATATAATTCCAGTGGTTATGGTGTGGCTGACAGTCTTAACTTCGATGTGTCTGTCAATGGCCCCACGAGTTTGCCAGCATCTTGTGGACACATTAGAAACAAGACTATCTGTCGCGTCACGGCTGTGCAATGGCTGCACCCGGTATGCCTACCACAAGGACTGTACCCATAATAACTCTGTCTATATGAATAAAGGTTTCTGCATAAATATAAAATAGGGATTCTTTACTGTAAGAGCAGTGAGAGTGTGGAGATTTCTGCCAAAGGAACTGGTCATGGTGAACTCACTAAATGAGTTCAAAAAGCGTCTGCAAGCATTTCTAGAGCGTAATAATATAGCAAGTTATAGTGACTAAGATTCTGGAAAAGGGTCGTTAATCCAGGGATTTAGTCTGATTGGCAGATTGGAGTTGGAAGGAATTTTTCCCTAAAATTAGGACAATTGGCTTCTACTTCATGGGTTTTTGCCTTCCTCTGGATCAACACTAAAGGATACTAGGCTGAACTAGATGGACGTCTGTCTATTTTCAACCTTACAAACTATATATATGTATGTATGATGATGTCTGTAAAACCCACCAGTACTGTATCATCTATATACAGCACAGACCTTTATTTAAAAAATAACATACACCAAAACATTTACCATAATTAACAAATAGTACATTCTTATTAAAGTGAGTTCCCTAATTGTAATGATTAAAAAATAAGTTCAGATAAATTAAAATCTTCTGAAAAGAACTCATTTGTACATGGCAGCAGTGCAATTCAGCAAAACCCTTGGTAAAAGAGCCCCTGTTAAGTATCACAATTCCCTAAGGCTTCTGGGAGTGATTTTACCCTCTTAACTTGAAATGGTCTATATTACAAACAGCTTGTTAAATGTGTGACAGATCTCCTGAAGCCAATGTTCCTCTACTTCTACAGACTTTCCCCTTTTCTAATAAACTGCTTATACATATACAAACAGTCTGGCCTGATGTTTAAGTTCCCCTTGCACTGGTTCATATTTCAATGTACAGCTCTGTTGCTTGTATTTTCAGCAGTGCAAGTAAGTGAATGCACATGCATTACAATTCCAGACGTCGTTTCATACCAGATGTGGTGCTTTTATTTTTAGTACTGCAAGGAGTGTCTGCTGACCCCTCATCACCCCATGTCTAATGAAAGATTGACTGTGCTGGGTTTTTATATGGTAAATTATATATATGAGGACAGGGAGCTTAAGAATTAATTCATGATTAATTTAGCCAGGACTACATTGGAATTATTTAGCTATGAGATAAAATAAATAAAAAAACAAAAACCTTTTTTGAACAAAAATATATATATTTAAATACGTCACTTTTAAATCCGGTTTCCCATGAAAAATGATTGTCTTGTAAGATGAATCACTTGGCCTTGTGCGCTTTATATGCAAGGAACCTTGAGCCAAACTGCCGTTTGCTTTGTTCTAGGATAGGGATTTGTGTATGCATTCCAAAAAGAATACATTAACACTGTACCACATCCTTTCACTGCTCAAGGGTGCTATACCAGAGATTAAGAACACGTTTAAATTAGGACTAAAGGAAGCAATCAAAGGAACATAAAAAGCAGAAGTGGGAGTCAATTGGCTGTTTTCACCGCATATTTTAAAAGGTACCATAATAATTATTTCATTTTCAATAGAAATAAAAAAAAAATAAAAAGTCTCGGAGAGATATTCAAGGCTTCTTTTATTTGCTTTGATTTAGAAAGACAGGAAATTCAAGGGATAGAAGATGTAAGCAGAGGAAATCAAACATGTTATTTTCTTCATTCTGAACTTTCCGGGACAACTGGAGGCTTGTTGGAGGCACCGAGAGGAAACGAGCGCTTTTAATTAACTGACTATTTCTATGTTATTGTAAAAATAAGGGAGGAAGGAGAAGAATATTCTGTGTTGTGACCAGTGCACAGAAATGGAGAAAGGAAAGGCTGTACTGCCAGAGCAGAAACATGAAACATTCACTTGGAGAGTAGCTGTTACATAATAAGGGCGTGTTCCTACAGTCAGATTTTTTTGATGCAGTTTTTGAAGCTAAAGCCAGAAACAGATCATAGATGAAAGACTAAGACTTCTCATAATTTGAAGCGCTTCCTGACAGTTACCATATACGTATGGCATGACATTGGTAAGGGTGTATGGAGCAGGCATGTCATGCCTCCTTAAACCAAGTATTTTTTATTTTTTAATACACCTCAGAAAACGTCCAGCCGCCCTTACTGGGCCGTTTACTTTTATGATCAGCTGTAAGTGCCGCTGTCCGGAGGCAGGATGATGGCAGGGTGACGCAGGACAGTCATAATACAGATGTCCTTTCTACACTGCAGAGCCATCCCTCACACCAGAAGGATCTGTGGCTGACTATAGCACAGCACACATGCTCAGTGATGTCAGTCAGTATAACCAGGAAGTAATTCACAGAGATTGTCCTACTGCCTGTACTCTGCATTACAAGACAGGTTTCTGCATAGGAAGGAGCCCAGCGGCCATTTTCTTCTGTTACAATGAATATCCCCTTAGACAAACAAGCAGACTTTACTTATTAAAGGTATTTAGGCATTTTTTTCATTATGACTGGAATTTTATGTATTTATTTTTCTTCTTTTCCCAGAGAACCCTTTTAAGGCACAGGTAGTTTAAAGGCTGATGTGCTATCTAATAGCTGAAATGAGACAAAGAAAGTATTTGTATGTCAGTCACTGCTAAGATAAAACATTTGTAAGGGAGGCTAAGAATGTGACATTCTGTGTGAAATCAGCTAGGCAGTCTTGCTGAATTCAGAGATTAGGAAGGACCTCCCAACCACTTGGGATCCAATGGGACAGTTCTGGACTTCAGGAGTTTTCCAATTGTCTGCTGAAAATACATAAAGTTTTTAAAAATGTATATAAAAATGTAAGAATAAAAAAAAAAAAATTCTTATATATCATAGAAAAAAAAAAAAAACATATTCAATATTACCCCTTCAGGAAAAGCCTTTTTTTTATATATATTTGTGTTTACTTTTTATATTTTGAAAAATGTTTATAATAATAATAATAATAATAATAATAATAATAATAATAATAGTTTTTACATCCCCCAGAGATACTAAAACATAACTACAGCATTTATGTACATAAGTACATACATAAGTATAAGTATTTTATTGACCTCCAATTACAGCCTGCTTATGGTGAGGTATAAAGTAGTAAATCTGATACTGTTGAGCGATTATTATCAAAAAGTTGAAATCGGCACGATTTTTATGTGATTGGTTTTTCGATCACGCGATAATTTAGGTTAAAAACTGCCTAAACTATTAATTTTGCGCCATTTTGCCGCTTCCTGTATTTTGGGGCCCCCCCCAGCAAATCAGTTAGGAAAGAGCAGGGTGACTGGGTTGAGACGTATGACGGGGGATGTGTATTTTTTGTGATTGGCGGAAAAATACATTACCCGTTCACATAGAACACCCTTTCCCCGTTCAGATCGTGTGTCTGTTATCATAAAGCAGGACGTGTGCTCGGTCTCTCTAAAAACGCTACGAAACGTTTTCTCTTTTTCACACAGACAACTATGCTTTTAGTGTGAACATTAGAACTTAGGTAGATTAAGATTTCAGTTTTTATTTACTTGGGCTAAAAATTTAAAGGAGCATCAAGCGCTGTACTTCGCGGGGGAGGGAGGGTGGGGGCGAACACAACGACAGGCTGGCAGGGAGGCAGGGAGGCTTTTTAAAGGGAGTGGATATTTGCAAAACCCAACTCTGCTTTTTACCCTGCATTGAAATGGCTTTTTATAACAGTTTTTGGCCCTTTTTTGGTGAAATAATAGCTTGTATTTTGTGCCGCCTCTACTTAAAAATTAGGATAAAGATCTTTTCTAGTAACTGCAGGTGATTTTATAGGTGCAAAAAACCACACTTTTATTTTCTGTACACGATTTAAATTTTGGGTTTTTTTACTTTGGCGTGGGTGGAGCAAATGTCAGGATGACCAAGTCACCTGTGTTGATGATATATGACGAAACGTGGGGCCCAAAATGGTCTTTTTAGCAGAATTTCTTGCGAGCGTTCATACTGGGCGAGGAGGAAGCGATGGGTAGTGTAAGTATGGGCCCGCCCAAAAAGGGAGAGGGGGTCGCAGAAGTCCCCTGAGATATTCCCCCCAGCCAGATCAGCGGAAACACCCTCCTCGCTTATCATCGCAAAAGGTCCAGGGCCTCTCAACCTGGGGCCTTTTTCGAGCAAGCCTTGATTCACCCAGCGATGTCAATGCCACCTTGCCGTAAACACCAGTAGAGGCAAAGAATCTAGGTGTTTAACCACCCCCAAAGTCTATCACATGCAGCGAATGATGAGTTTTAAATGGAGGCACACTTGGCCAAAAAAGGCCACACCGATGCCGGGCTTCCAACCACTGTCACACCCTCTGTCTCCGCCTCCTCCTCCTCCGCCACCACCAAGCGTTCCTCAGCTGCCCATGTCTCTTTTTGTTGGCATTTTGCTGTGAAATGCAGATATACTACATGTCCTATTGTAAAAAATTTGGTTTCTAACAGACATTTGTTCTTCACAATTGTCAAAAGTGGCTCAAGGGTGATGGTGCTGTCAAAAACCGGAATAGGGAGGACACTGTTAATGGGCACATATTGCAAAATGACTTGTTTTTTGCAAGATCTTTAAAATAGCTATCAATTCCGTAGTGAGACAACACATTTTAATTTATACAATAAAAAAAAGAGAAACAAAGAGTGGTGGGATCCATCCTAATTAAAATGTGTTTTTAGAATTAAACTACTAAAAAGAATTTGCATGTACAAAATAGTGAACAAATATTCCCTCAGAATTGTACAAGGGGGGGTATCAGGAAGACTTGAACAGATGTAGGTTTTCCCAGGCAGGTTATAGTCCAATGTCCGTTCAACTAAGGAATGGTGGGGAGAATACTCCTTATTTCCAGCACTTTTTAAATCTGGGGGTCAGAAGGTTGTTGGGGTCAAGGGTGTGGCCCAGGACATTATAGTTCAATGTCATTCAACTAAAATGGTGGTTCAAAGACTCCTTTTTCTGGCACTTTTTAAACTGTGGGTTTAGGCAGGTTTAATGGTCATAACTGCGGTACAGGACAAGGCATAGTCAATGTCCAGTTCAACCTAAAATGGTGGTTGAAAGACTCCTTTTTCCGACACTTTTTTTAAACTGTGGGTCAGGACAGGTTTAATGGTCATACTGCGGTCCAGGACAGGCATAGTCAATGTCCAGTTCAACTAAAATGGTGGTTCAAAGACTCCTTTTTCCGGCACTTTTTAATCTGGGGGTCAGATAGGTTTAAGGGTCATGCTGCGTTCCAGGACGGGGATAGTCAATGTCCAGTTCAAGTAAAATGATGGTTCAAATAATACTGCCTTCTGGCACTTTTTTTATTTGTGGGTCATGCAGATTTAAGGGTCATGCTGTGGTACAAGACAGGGATAGTGAATGGTCTGTGATTTTTTTTTGTGGCTTTTATAACCTAAGTGTGTTTTCTAAGATGTAGCACGTATCCATTTGACTGCTGTGGATGTTAATTCCAGCTTCTCCAGCCCTGTTTGGGTGTAAGAATGAAGGTGTTGTTCCTCTCCCATAGACTTTAATGGTCATCGGTGATAATCTATTATCGACTATCGGAAATCGTCTTGATAATTGCCGATATCGACTATTGACCCGATGACGATAGTCAACGTAATCGCTCATCACTAATCATGACTGGTCTGGGAGACTTCATTACAACCCCAACTGCTACGGCAATCAAACAGCAGTGAGGAGGGTGGTCAGGTGGCAAAAGGGGGCACTGCATCTCTCTTTCTTAACTGTTTAGATGCCACAGGCGCATTGACCACAGTAGCTAAGTAACTAAATGGCCAGAATTAGAGTTGTCTTCAATCCCAGCTGCTAACAGTAGGTTCCAACTGTATTTAAAAGGATATTACCATCTCATTGGTTAGCCTTAAAAGTGTAGGCTAAATTAAATAATGACTATTTGCAAATACATTGCTGTTCCAATCTGATGCATTTCAGAGTTAGAGCAGTTCTCACCTCCTGCTTATTTACTCAAGCTGCTCAATCTATGGCAGGGCTGGTGCTCCCACTCAGTCTCTGATCTTATCATTCTATTGAGGAAAACTTTAACCCTTAAATCTACTGACCTGGGAGCAGCCTTATATTATACTGAATATTTATGTGTAATTACAAGATGACAGAGTCACTCAGGAGCTCACAGTGTGTCTTGGTAGGATGTAAGTTTTTTCTCTCTCACCAGAAGCTTCCTCTCATGATGAGTACAGTCTTGCTAGCTCAGACTCTTTCGGCCATTTTCTGTCAGAGTCGCAATTGTGTACAGACCCCCCGGCTCACCCAACCAGTTTCTGGATCATTTTGCTGCCTGGCTCCCTCACTTCCTCTCTACTGAAATATCCACATTCATCATGGGTAATTTCAACATCCCAAATGATGACCCCATGGCTCCCTCCGCCTCTTAGTTTCTTTCACTAACATCCTCTCTTGGCCTCTTGCAATTTACAGACACTCCCACCCACAAAGATGGGAACTCTCTTGAACTGGTCTTCTGTAGTCTCTCTTTAATTTCTAATTTCACTAATTCTCCTTATGACCTCTCTGGTCATAACCTTATCTTCTTTACTATCACTAATTCTCAGCCTTCTCTGGACACACCTGCCCATCACACATTCCACAATCTCCGCTCCATGGACACAGGAACTCATAGACACCATACAGTCCTCACTGTCTCCAATTTCCTCCATATCTGGCCCTGATCGGGCTGTCAAACAATACAACTAGAGATGGGCGAATTGATTCTAACGAAGTGGAATTCGTTTAGAATTTCAGGAAAACTTCGGTTCTGAACAAAGTCGAAGTTTTGGGGGACTTCGGTGAACGAAGTGTGCTTTTGGGTTGAAAAATGGCTGCGGGGCACATGGCATTACATGGGGCAAAGCACTTGGGAGGAAGAAGGGACATAGCCTGCATGAATGTGCAGAGATGAAAACCAATCAGAGACCGGCGGGGGTTCTGTGACTTCACCCCACTATATAAGTTTCCCGGGGGCGTTTCTGGGACCCCAACTCCTTCACTGTACTGATCAGGGGAAAGGGCTGCCGGGGGCTGTTTTGAGGGGTCTTACGAAGAACTGAAATTTTTTTACAGCCCCTTTTTTTTGGGGGGTCTCAGATTGCTCAGAGACTGCTTCTCTTAATGTTCTATTTCTGTTTTTTTGGGTATTGGAAAGGAAGTCCAAATGTGGTCCAGGGGGCAGCTGCCCCTATACTTTTTTAAAGTTATTTTCTAAAAGCCATTGAAAACCAAGGGGGATCTAAGAAGTTTTTGTTGTTTCATTTAAAGAAACAGAAATTTTTCAATACAAATACCCGTCACTTTTTGGCCCGCCCCAATTTTTTTTTTCCCAAATTTTACATCCAGGGGTTAATTAAGCGTTGTTTTTTCTGCTGTGGTACTCCAAGAAACCGTCCTTTTTTTTACCACCAAAAAATACAATTTTCCTGTAGCCCAATTCACAAGCCCAAGGGGTTTAAATTTCATTTTTTTCTTTTTTTTGTTGTGTACGTAGGGAAAAAACCAATTTTAAAAACGCCCACAAAAAATAGTAGTTTGGGGGTGCCCAATTCTTTTGTGCAATTTACATCCGGGAAAAAATTTAAACGTTGTTTTTTTTCGTGGTGACAAAAATAAACCCTCTTTTTCACCGCCCCAAAAAATTTCAATTTTCCCGTAGCATTTAAATTTACAAGCAAAGGGTTTAAATTAAAATTTTTTTTTCTTGTTGTGTAGCGGGAGAAAACACGCCCCAAATTTTAAAAGCTACAAAGCTAGTGTTTGTGGGGTGCCCCCAATTCTTTTGCCCCCAAATTTAAAATCCAGGGGTTTTAAATTTAAACGTTGTTCTTCTGCTGTGGTGACTCCAAGAAACCGTATTTTTTTACCCCAAAAATAAACAATTTTCCTGTAGGGATAATTCACAAGCAAAGGTTAATTTTCAATTTTTTCTCTTTTGTGTAGGTAGAAAAAACGGGAATTGAAAAATGCTAAAAAAGTAAGTAGTTTGTGGTGCCCCCAATTCTTTTGGGAATTTACATCCAGGGGTTAAAAATTAAACCTTTTTTTTTTTTTCCCCCCCCCCCCCCCCCCCCGGTTTTTTAAGGGGGGACAAAAATAAACCGCTTTTTACCGGGAAAAATTCCAAATTTTTCCCGTGCCCTAATTCCCAAGCGAAGGTTAATTTCAATTTTTTCTCTTAAATTTTGTAAAAGGGAAAAAAACACACAATTGTAACACGCCCCACAAAACTAGTTGTTTTTGGCCTTCCCCAAAATTTTTTTTGTGCATTTTAAAATCCAGGGGTTAATTAAGCGTTGTTCGCTGCTGTTGGGGGCCCAAGAAACCCTCTTTTTCACCCCCAAAAAAATTTCAATTTTCCTGTACCAAAAATTCACAAGCAAAGGTTAAATTTCAATTTTTTTTCTTGTTGTGTAAAGGGGGAAAAAACCATGTTTCCCCCCCCCCCCCCCCCCACCCCCCCCCCCCCCCCAATTTTAACATGCTACAAAGTAGTAGTTTTTGGGCCCCGCCCCAATTCTTTTTGTGCCATTTTCATCCAGGGGTTAATTAAGGTTGTTTTTTCTGCTGTGGGGGACAAAAATTAAAAAAAGCTTTTTTCACCGCCCCAAAAATTTTCAGTTTTCCTTTAGTAATTTACAAGCAAAGGGTTTAAATTTCAAAATTTTTTTTCTTGTTGTGTAGCGTAGGGAAAAAGCAATTGTTAAAACGCTACAAAGCTATTTGTTTGTGGGGGCTCAATTTCCTTTTTTTGCGATTTAATCCAGGGGGTTAAATTTTAAACGTTGTTCTGCTGCTGTGGTGACTCCAAAAACCGTCTTTTTCACCGCCAAAAATTACAATTTTTTTTGTCCCCTTAAATTTACAAACCCCAAAAGGTTTTAAATTTCAAAATTTTTTTTCTTGTTTTTGTAACCCCTAGAAAAAAAAGCCCAAATTTTAACACACTAAAAAAGCCATAAAAGTTTGTGGCTGCTCAATTCTATTGCCCCCAATTTACATCCAGGGGTTAATTAAGCGTTGGGTTTTTGCTGTGGGGACAAAAAAAAACCGTCTTTTTCACCACCAAAAAATTTCAATTTTCCTGTAGCATAATTTACAAGGGGAAGGGTTTAATTTTCAATTTTTTTTTCTTGTTGTGTAGCCTAGAAAAAAACGCAATTGTAACACGCTTCAAACTAGTAGTTTGTGGCCCCCCCCCCCGCCCCAATTCTTTTTTTGCGAATTTTTCAACCAGGGGTTAATTAAGGTTGTTCTGCCCCGCCCGTGGTGACCCAAGGGAAAAAAGTCTTTTTACCGCCAAAAAATTACAATTTTTTTATTCCCTAATTCACAACCAAAAGGTTAATTACAATTTTTTTTCTTTTTGTGTAGGAAAAGAAAACACGCAAATTTTAACACACTAAAAAATTAATGTTTGTGGCTGCTCAATTCTTTTGCGCAATTTACATCCAGGGGTAATTTAAGCGTTGTTTTTCTGCCGTAGTGACAAAAAATAACCGTCTTTTTCACCGCCAAAAAATAAAAAATTTTCCTGTAGCATAATTTACAAGCGAAGGTTTAATTACAATTTTTTCTCTTGTTGTGTAGAAAAAAACACGCAATTGTAACACGCTACAAAAGTTTTGTAGTTTGTGGCCACTCAATTCTGTTGCGCAATTTACATCCAGGGATCAATTAAGCGTTGTTTTTCTGCTGTGGTGACAAAAATAAACCATCTTTTTACACCGCCAAAAATTACAAATTTTTATGTAGCATAATTCACAAGCAAGGTTAATTACAATTTTTCTCTTGTTGTGTAGCGTAAAAACACGCCAAATTTTAACACGCTACAAAGCTAGTAGCTTGTGGCTGCTCAATTCTTTTGCGCAATTTTCATCCAGGGGTTTATTAAGCGTTGTTCTGCGCTGTGGTGACTCCAAGAAACGCTTTTTCACCCCCAAAAATTACAATTTTCCTGTACCATAATTCACAAGCAAAGGTTAACTACAGTTTTTTCTCTTTTTTGCGTAGCATAGAAAACACGCCCAAATTTTAACACGCTACAAAGCTAGTTGTTTGTGGCTGCTCAATTCTTTTGGGACAATTTACATCCAGGGGTTTAAATTTAACGTTTTTTTTCGGGTGTGGGTTCCAAAAAAATACCGTCTTTTTTACCGGGAAAAATAACAATTTTCCTGTACTTTAAATTTACAAGCGAAGGTTTAATTTTCAATTTTTTTCTCTTTTTGTGTAGGGGGAAAAACACGCAATTTTAACAAAGCTACAAAGCTAGTAGTTTTTTTGGGTGGGTCAATTCTTAGCGCAATTTACCAAAAACCCCCGCGGTTTTAATTTAAAGGGGTTGTTTTTGGGTGCTATGGGACTCCAAGAAGCCGTCTTTTTCACCGCCAAAAAATTTCAATTGTCCTGTACCATAATTCACAAGCAAAGGTTAATTACAATTTTTTCTCTAAATTTTGTAGGGGATAGAAAAAAAAGAAATTTTTTAAAAAAAAAAGCTTCAATGCCTCATGGTTTGGGGGCTGCCAATTTTTTTTGGGGGCAATTTACAAACCAGGGGTTAATTAAGCGTTGTTTTTCTGCTGTGGTGACAAAAATAAAAAACCCTCTTTTTTCCCCCCGGCCCAAAAAAAATTTTTTCAAATTTTTCCCGTACATAATTCACAAGCAAAAGGGTTTAAAAAAAATTTTTTCTCTTTTTTGTTAGCGTAGAAAACAAAGCAATTGTAACACCTACAAAGCAGTAGTTTGTGGCCTTTCTCAATTCTTTTGCGCAATTTTTCAAACCCGGGGTTTTAATTTAAACGTTGTTTTTCTGCTGTGGTGACAAAAATAAACCGTCTTTTTTTAAACCCCCAAAAATTAAAAATTTTTTCCCGTAGGGGATAATTTACAAACGAAGGTTTTAAATTTCAATTTTTTCTCTTGTTGTGTAGCGTAGAAAAACCCCGCAATTGTAAAACGCTAAAAAAGCTAGTAATTTTTTGGCTGGGTCAAATTTTTTTTTGCGCAATTTAATTTAGGGGGTTTAAATTTAAATGTTGTTTTTTTTGCTGTGGGGACAAAAATAATCCCATCTTTTTTACCGCCAAAAAATTTCAATTTTCCCGTACCATAATTCACAACAAAAAGGGTTTAAATTTCAATTTTTTCTCTTGTTGTGTTTGCATAGAAAAAACGCAATTGTAACCCCCTAAAAAAAGTGAGTGTTTGTGGCTGCTCAATTTTTTTTTTGCGCAATTTTAAAACCAGGGATAAATTTAAGGGGGTTTTTTTTCTGCTGTGGGGACAAAAAAAAAACCCTATTTTTTACCGCTAAAAATTACAAATTTTTCCCGTAGGGATAATTTTACAAGTGAAAAGGGTTTAAAAAAAAATTTTTTTTCTTGTTTGTAGGGGTAAAAACACGGGAATTTTTAAAACCTACAAACTATAGCTTGTCTGCTCAAATTCTTTTTCGCAATTTACATCCAAGGGTTAATTAAGCGTTGTTCTGCTCTGTGGTGACTCCCCAAGAAAACCCTCTTTTTTTACCGCTAAAAATTACAAATTTTTTCCTTTGCCATAATTCAAAAAGGAAAAAAATTTAATTTAAAAAAATTTTTTCCCTTTTTGTGGGAAACGAAAAAACACCAAAATTGGAAAAAACCCACAAAAGGGTATATTTGGGGCTTTCTTTAATTTTTTGTGCAATTTAATCCGGGGTTAATTAAAGCGTTGTTTTTTTTGCTGTGGTGACAAAAAAAAACCGCCTTTTCCCGTCAAAAATTACAATTTTTTCCCGTAGCATAATTCACAAACAAGGTTAATTACCAAATTTTTTCCCCTAGTTGTTTAGCTTAAAAAACACGCAATTGAAAAAGCTACAAAGCTCTTAGTTTGTTTGGGTGCTCAATTTCTTTTGGGACAAAATTTAAAAATCCGGGGTTAATTAAACGTTGTTTTTTTGCCGTAGTGACAAAAATAAACCGGGCCCTTTTTTACCGCCAAAAATTTTCAATTTTTCCCGTTTGCATAATTCCCCAAGCGAAGAAAATTTCAATTTTTTCTTTTGTTTTGTAAACAAAAGGGAAAACCCCACAATTGTAACACGCTTAAAAAAAAGTTAGAGTTTGTGGCCCGCCAATTCTTTTTCGGCAATTTACACCGGGGGATCAATTTTTAAGCTTGTTTTTCTGCTGGGTGAACAAAAATAAACCCCTTTTTCCCCCGCCAAAAATTACAATTTTCATGTAGCAAAAAATTTCCCAAGCAAGGTTAATTACAATTTTTTTTTCTTGTTGTTGTAGCTTTTAAAAACACGCAATTTTAACACGCCCAACAAAGCTATTTGGGGTTTGGGGTGCTCAATTCCCTTTTGGGGCCCAAATTTTCAAACCAGGGGTTTTTTAAAACGTTTTTCTGCTGCTGTTGGGGAAATCCAAGGGAAAAACCCTATTTTTCACCCCAAAAATAAAAATTTTCCTTAGCATAATTCACAAGCAAAGGTTTAAATTTAAAAATTTTTTTCTTGTTGTTAGCGTAGAAAACACGCAATTGTAACACGCTACAAAGCTAGTAGTTTGTGGCCTGCCCCAATTCTTTTGCGCAAATTTTCATCCAGGGGGGTTTAAATTAAGGGGTTTTTTTTTTCCCGGGTGTGGTGACAAAAAAAAACCTTCTTTTTTACCGGCCCCAAAAAAATTTCAATTTTCCTGTAGCATAAATTTACAAGCGGGGAAAGGGTTTAAATTTCAATTTTTTTTCCCTTTTTTTGTACGTAAAAAACACCAATTTTAACACCAAAAAAGCTATTTGTTTGGGGCTGCTCAAATTTTTTTGTGCGATTTACACCCGGGGTTAATTAAGCGTTGTTCTGTGCTGTGGGAAACCAAAAAACCCTCTTTTTTACCGCCAAAAATTAAATTTTTTTTGTACCATAATTTAAAAACCAAAGGGTTTTAATTTCAAATTTTTTCCCCTTTTTTGTTTAGCAAAGAAAACCCCCAAAATTGGGAAAACCCCTACCCAAAATTTAAAAGTTTTTGGGGTATTATTTCTTTGCGCAATTTTCCCTTTAGGGATTAATTAAGCGTTTATTTTCCCGCCGTTGGGGACAAAAAAAAAACCGTCTTTTTTTACCGCCCCTTTTTAAAAAATTTCCCGTAGATTAATTTACAAGCGAAGGTTAATTACCCAAAATTTTTCCCTTTTTTGTGTAGCGTAAAAACCCAATTGTAACACCCCTTTAAAACCTTTGTAAATTTTAAACCCAAAAGAAAAAAATTGAGAAATATGGGTTAAAAAATATAAAATTTTAATTTTCATCCCCCTTTAAAATAAAATTTTTAAAAAACCCAAAAAAAGAAAAATTAAAGGGGAAGGGGCAAAAAAAGAAACACAACCCAAAAACCCAAAAAACAAGACAATTGGGACATAAGTTGGGGTTTTAAAAATTCCGATTAAAAATTTTTAAAAAAATTGAAAAATTTCCAAAAAAAACCAAAGTGGTAAACAATTACCTCCCCCCAAATGCCCCACAAATTCAATCCAAACCCTTTTTAAAAAATTGTGGATCTTTTACCATAAATTTAAAATTTTTCCAAGATTAAAATAAAACCCCAAAATAAAAAATCATGGGGCCTTTCCAGGAATTGGTTTGAAAGTGAACACGTTTACCCCCACTTTTTGCCCCCGTATAAATTTTTTCAAGGGTACAGGAAAAGGGAAAAACCCGGGGTTTAAATTTTAAAAGTCCCGCTTTCTTTTTGAAAATATCACGGCGTGGGCCCCTTTTGGTGTTCCCAAAGCCTCTGGCCCCTTTTTGGGCGAACCAGGCAAAAGCCCATGCACGGAAGAGTAAAACTTCCCCCGGGCATGCGCAAACCCCATAGGGACGCCAAAAAAAGGGAAGGGGGACTTCACCCCCCCCGGCGCATCGCATATCTCCCCGATTTTTTACTAGAGACTACGGCTTGCAATCAGTGTTTGGGGAAAAAACAAAATGTCACCCAGACCGAAGTTTTGAAATAAAGAAAAATGTTTAAACCTTTAATATTCCTAATTTTAAATAAAACAATAAAAAAGAATAAGAAAACAAAACAAAAAATAAATTTTAAAAAAATTTTTAAATTCGGTAATACCCCTGGGATTTTATCCAATACCCAATAATTTATCTCCAAATAGAGAAAAATTTTCTGCGGGAATTTCCCAAACCCCGTATAGGGAATAGATGGAAGCAATAAATTAAGAATAAAAAAGAAAAAGAAATAACATTTTTAAAAAAAAGGGAAATTTTTAAAAAAAACCATATTAAAAACTTAAAAACCCGAAACCAAAAGGGAAAAGAAAAACAAAAAAGGGGGGGGGGAAGAAAGGGAGAAAAATATATACCCTTTTTTTAAGGGGGGAAAAAGGGGACCAAAGGGGAAAAAGTTTTTATTATCTTTGGTTTCCCCCCGGAAAAAGATCTAAGGGCCACTAAACAAAATCCCCAAAAAAAACCAAAAAATTAAATATTTAAATTTTTCAAAAAAGGGGCAAAATTGGGGGTTTCTCTTCAGTCAATTGGGTATTGTATTTAGAGTAACAACCATTTAGTTTTTTTTTGTTCTAGGAAAAAATTTCGCATCAAAATTCACCACCCCCCTTTTTCCAAAAATTTCCCAAAACAATTCCCCAGGAAACCCAAGTTTACTAGGGGCCAGATGGTACCTTAGGAAAAATGTCTAGGGAGTGTTTTTTGGGTTGGGATAAAAACTTCCACCGTTTAGACATTGGTTCTCGAACGTGTTCTCGTTTCCCCAAATTTTTTAAATCTCTGCTAGTTATCCCATATATATTTTAAGGGAAGGGCCGTGCCCAATAAATCACGTTTTTTTTGGGGTTACATTTATATAAGTAATTTTTTAAAAATTTTCCCGGGGTTCCCCTCGTGTTTTAAAAAGTATTTGGGGCGGTCATGTTGCAACATGCAACACAAATTTCCGCAAAAGGAAAAAAAAACCTTTTTTGGACGAGGGACTGAATTTGGGGTTTGGGTGGATGCAAAAAATGATTACTTTTAACTAATTGGTCCCTTAAATTTGGGTGACCCCCTTGATGTCCCTTAAAGGGTAATGGAGGGTTTTTCCCTTTTCCAGGGCTGGACAGTTTTCAACACTCCCCAGTGTTTTAAAAAAAAATCCCCCGTTTAAAAAAGGGCCAATGTTGGGTTTTATGAAATAATTTAAACCCCAAAAATTAGACTGATTTTTCCCTTTTTTTGAAAAAGTTGATTTTTTGAAGTGTTTTTGCCCGAAAATAAAGCCCCTTTTAATTTCTCCTTTTTTATGTATCCCCGTTCTACAAAAAGATCTTTTTAAATTACCCCTGAGGGGTCGAATTTTTGAAACTTGGGAGGCCCCAAAGCGCCGCATCGCAAAAAATTGACCTTGGGGGTAGCTTGATGGTCGGGATGGTGAAAGGATGGGAAACATGTAAAAATGAAATTCCGGTAGCCCTTTTTTAAAATCATTTTTAATCATATTGTCCTTTTTTTCTCAATTTGTTTACATGAGAAAAACAACACTTTTCATGTCCGATTTAAATGTCAGTTTTATATTATATGGATTATCATTCAAATCAGACATAAATTTAGTTAATTGAGAAAATGATCCGTGCCATAAAAATAGCACGTCATCTATATATCTTATCCAACATTGAACATGCTCTGTTACATCATCGTGAAAAATTTGGCGTTCCCAATACCCCAAAAACAGATTAGCATACGCTGGAGCGCAAGCTGCTCCCATCGCCGTGCCTTGGCATTGGACATAAAAATTGTCCCTGAACACAAATAAATTGTGTGTCAGGACAAATTTCAAGAGGTCCAGAATAAGTTGGCCAAGTTCTGCATCTAAATCACTAGATTGAAGAAAATACGCTACTGCTCTCAAACCGTCTTGATGACGGATACTGGTGTACAACGACTCTACATCGGCTGTTACAAGATATATTCCAGATTCCACATTGATCCCATCAATCCGCCGAAGGACATCCGTCGTGTCACGCACATATGATGGTAATAGTTCCACCAGTGGCTTCAGGTAATAATCTATAAATCTGCACACAGGATCTGATAAACCTCCAATGCCAGACACGATCGGGCGTCCCGGCGGACTGACGGGATCCTTGTGGATCTTAGGTAAGAGATATAAGGTAGGTATCTTGGGAAACTTAACCATCAAATAGTCATGTATTTTCTTGTTGATAATGCCTTGATCAAAGGCCCTATCAACCAAATCCACTAGTTCTTTAGAAAATTTATGAATTGGATTATATGAAATTTTGGCATACGTATCTTTGTCACGAAGTTGTCGAAGTGCCTCTCTTTCGTAACTTTCAATTGGCCAGATCACTAAGTTCCCTCCCTGGTCCGCTGGTTTCAAAAAGACAATAGTCATTGAGTGTAATTCCTTAAATGCATATCTATGTGCAGATGATAGATGATTTCTGCCACAATTTTTTGATAATTTTTTCATGTCTGATACAACCAATCTCGTAAAAATTTCCACTTGTGGACACAAGGACAAGGGAGGGAACCTAGACGATCTGGAACAAAGATGTAATGGAAAGTTACCTGATATGGGGTCACTTTGTTCCAACAGTAAATCTTCCAAAATGGAAATAGCATTTTTCTCCTCCTCAGTTGAGAACATGTCACTACTTCCTTTATTGGCATGTAATTTTCTCAAAATCAACTTTCTTGCAAAAAGATGCAAGTCTTTCAAAGCTGTGAAAAAATGAAAAGAATTAGTTGGTGAGAAGGTGAGTCCAAGACTCAAGACTTCTTCCTGTGTCTTAGATAGGACACATGATGATAAATTGATTACCTTCAATTTGTTGTTAGTGGAAGCATTGACTTCTCGAGGAGGAGGAACTCTGCTACGTCCCTGTTGGTTTCTACCTTTTTTCCGTATTGAGGTAGTGTCCTGAATATTAGTGCCATAATCATTTTGTCTCAGGCGTACATGGCTATCTTGTGATCGTGTGGAAGACATAGATCCCGATCTAGAGCGAGACCGTGAACGAATCTTATTGTCTCTCCATCTATATAGCCTTCCCTGCTGTAAGTCACTTATATCTCTTTGAAGTTTTTTAGATTTGGTATCACAGATTTCTTTTTCCCATTTGGATAAATCCTTATCCAGTTCACCATTGAATGCCTCCAGTGCCTCAGCAGACATCAGATCCTTCATTTTAACTTGAACTTCTGACATTTCCATTTCAATATTTTCTAATGTCGTACCATTTAATTGGATTAATAACCCCATGAAACCCCTTGAGCATTTATTGGACAAATCCTCCCATTTGTTCTTAAATGAATCATCCTCAACAAAGAAGGAAGGGAGGACTTTCACTCGAAGGCCTCTGGGAATCAAGCCCTTAGAAACATATTTCTCAAGGAAGGCCTTGTTCCACCAAATTCTCAATCGCCTATGAAGCAATTCCCTCCACCTAATTTTCAAATCTTTCAGTCTCTGGAGTTTATCATCTCAAACCAAATTCCAGTATGGATTAACTTGAAACACCAACATTTAGTAGTTGTCCCATGACAAATCACGGGATCTAAAATCCTCATCAACAGAGTAGACACTGTTGAATAAAACACAGAAATAAGTCACAAAAGCAAATATTTGTCCACGCCCTCTCATTCGGTTAGGCATAACAATTGTAAAGCCTCCTCTCATATTGGAACCCCTCTCTTAGACAATATACTTTAACCCAAAGAGAAAAAACATAGAGAGTATAGGGTAAAACTATAATATTATTAATATCATTTCACTTAAAAATATGGGTAAACATATACAAAAAGATAGAAAAGGAATGATGGTGGAGGAGCAAACAAGAACACAAACAAGAATCAAAAAGGACAAGACACGGTCAAGTGGTGATCATATTGCGATATAAGTGGGAAGAAAAAAGTATATATCCTAAAAACACCATAGTGGAATTATCAATTAACCTCCCAACTGGCTCACAAATTCAATCAAACCAGTAGGAAAACAAAGTGTGATCTAAACCATAAATTCAAGTATTCCAGATATAAACTCCAAACTAACAATCATGACCTTAGCCCGTGCCAGTGAATTGATTTGATAGTGAACCACACTTTGTCACCCCCGACTGTACGTTTCGCCAGGTAATTAAACGCTTTTCAAGGGGTCAGGAATAGGAAATAACCGTCTAACTTAATAGTGCCGCGACTCCTAAATGAGATATCACGGCGCATGCGCCGTTCGGAGGTCGAGAAGCCCTGCCCCATTTCGGCATCCAGCGCATAAGCGCATGCACGGAAAAGTAAAACTTCGGACATGCGCAAAGCGCATGAGTGGTACGCCAAAGGCAGGGAAGTGCAGCTCGTCACCCCCCGCTGCGCATGCGCAAGCATCCTCACGATTTTACTATTCCGGAGGGCCTATGGGGCTTCGAGAACATTGGTGTTCGGTGACCATGTCTCACTTTTATAGTAGCTCAGGTTGTTAAGTATACACGAGGAATGCACGTAGTCTAGTGTCCACCCCAACAGAAAGTCCTTCCCGAGGGAGAGGTACTTAGAAACATCACTCGGTGACCTGGCGAAAATAAATCTATGAGTGAAAAGACAGTACTGAACAGGGCTGTCCTTCCTGTGGAGGCTTCTCCTTTAGAGAGCCCTAGACTGGAACACCTCCGCATCCCGAGTGTTGGTCTGGCAGATGACAACAGAAGCATTTTGGTTTTATGCTTTATTTAGGACCGCTACGAAGCGTAAGGGGCTTACAGGCAACAAACCTTGTCCCATTAAGCCGTAATGTTAGTTTGAGTTGTTTAGTGGTTAGAGGGGCCGTTGCGCGGTTCTTGCGCTGCCTCTGTTGTGGTTGGCTGGGGTCTGGTGTAATCAATCCTCCGGCGTGCCTCTTGCCCCGCTGTGGGTTGGGAACTCTAGGGCGTGCGGCCGCTCGGGCGCCAGGCAGCGTTCTGCCTGTTGTGGACTGGGTGGTGGGCCCCCCCGATTTCCTGGGGCGACTGTACCTTGCGAGGTGGGTGGGGCATCTGTGGGGTGGTCGCTTGTGCCGATCCATGCTGCCCGGACGGGCAGGAGGTGGTGTGGACTGTGTATGGTCTCCCTGTTTTGTGTTATGGGCAAGTTCTGGAGTTTTCCAGATTTTCGCCAATATTTATATAGTATAGTTATTTTATGTTGAAGCAGAATGAATAAATATTTTGTATACAGTGGTGTAGTGATGTAATTTTTGTATATAGTGGTGTAGAGTGTCATTTGTATATAGTGGTGAAACCTTTATATATTTATGTTATATAGTAGTGAGTTTAGATAGATGGTAGACTCATTGGGGTTTCTATCAGTAGGGTGGGGGATTTAGGGTGAACACCATGAAGGACGGAGGGGTTGGACCTCTGCGGGTTCATGGTGCCCTGAGGCGGATTGCCTCTCATTTGCTTTTTGACTTTGCATAAAAAATTCCGTTAGAAGGTTTCCTTATTTTGGGTCCAGAAAGAGTTGGGAGGAGGGGAATATGGGGGAAAACCGCCATGAGAGACTGAGGGGTGGACACCCGAATAGGAATCATGGCGGGCCCTAAGGCGAAAAGCCTGAGTTATATTTGTTTTTCTGCTTCTCATTTTGTTGTTAAAGGACATTATGGGGAAAAACATTTGGTGACATTAGGTAATTCGGTATTGATAAGGGTGGGTCATTAGAATAATTTAATATATAATAAAAAAAAATATATAAAAAAAAAAAATATAATAAATCACAGTGTGGATGTGTGCACGGTTGGTATGTATGGGGTAGTGGAGAAAGAATGAAGGAATGATGACGCGTGTCAGTGATACATAGGGTAAGTAAGAGTGTGTTGTTAAACTCATATACGTATTCAAGTCAAAGTAGTCACGATAGTGGATAACGAAGTTAACGCAATAGTTGATTGCTGAATCACTACAGGAAAGGACGAGCACCTGTCGAAAACCTCATTAGCCAATCACGCCAAACAGCCCCTAACAACAATACCATACCACGGATCGAAAACCCGAAGCTTACAAACTCACATAAACCAACTAACTCGACTAATGAATCACAATACCACAACGAAAGAACCACCCCTCTCCTCACGCCCCGCCAAACTAACTATACTCCTACTCCTCCCCCACATAACCTGCTCTAAAAGCTTTCCCAGATAGCAAACCACACAGGTGCCCCACCCAACCACCACCACCGCCCACCCGAACATCTAACCCACAAACACTCAATTAACAATCCACCCAACCATCCGGACTCTAATCTACCCCCCCCGACTACATCACCCAAACATGCTCACACATCCTCACCAAACATCTCTTGGACTTATTCACCCTTGTAACGAGAGCGCCCACCGCAACCCCGCAACCACACCATCAATCCTTTGACCTAGCGTCACAATCCTCCTAGTGCCTCTGCCCAACACACATATCACCTTAAACTCCACACAACAACCACAAGCCGAATTACCCGAACCGACTGCAACTGAGACTCACACAAAGCCTGACCCATACTTAACCTCGCAACTCCCCCATTCACCTACACCTACCCAACTCTATCAAACTCACCCACGGTCCCCCGCTTATCACCTTCCAAACGATCAACAGTGACCCTACGATCACCCACGCTAACTTACCCAACGAAACGACTCACATTAAAACTACTCCGGTACAGACCATTATCTTAACAAACCACCCTGAAAGCCCTTGCAGCCACACTATGTAATCCACCATCACCAACCTAACCCCCATCAACCTCTATGAGGTCGCCCCGCCACCAACCTACAAACAGCAACCAGACTACAAACTCGCACCTACCCAATCGCCCCGAGCGGTGACCCCCACCGCCAGCGACCCGCAGTCGGCACTTTTCGGGCGCCCTGCCCCGGCGAAGAACCCCCAACCCCGACATACAAGCACTGAGCCTGCCACACCTTTACCCAATACAATACCCTTATCACCCCCCGCCCCGTCCTACCTCGTCCAACTATCTACCACACACCATAACACCCCGAAACCGACTCCACTAATTATCGTTGCATCGCAAATAACCCTAACCACACGCATCCCTTGCAAACATACACATCCGAACTACGCAACACAAAACCAACCCAACATCATAAGCTCAACCAAGTAAGCGCACGTCCCGCAACCATACCCATAACTCAACAACCAAAAACATTATATTCGCACACCCACATAACGCATCAACACGAACACCCTTAACCCCAAACCCAAAACCAAGCGCCACAATTGAAAAACGACCCGGGCCCCACATCAAAACTCACCTTATAAACCTACTCACCCAACCAACGCCATACTACTTAGCCCAGCTCCTTACACGCCCCACCATGCCCACTCGCTCCACCAAACATACCTAACATCACAAAAACAACACACAAACACTAAATAGATTCTCCCCCTTCCCCCCCCCCCCCCCCCCCGCCCCCCACACACACACACACACACACACACACACGACACACACACACACACACACCCCAAATCCCCCTTCGAATTACATCCAATCCCTTTTACCTGACCCCAAAGCTTATTATTCATCACATTCCATTCTATAAATAATAATCGCCAAGTGACCTTCAACATATCCACTTAGACCCACTTAGACCCACTTAAGACCACTATACCCACCAAAACTCACAGTGCCCCGCTCTGCCGCAATAAACTAAACCCACCACGGTTGTGCAAAACGTAACATAAAAAAAAACCCCCCGTCAGGGGAAAGATTAAAGTAAGCCATGGAGGCACAGCCATAGCGAATAGTATAAAAGTTAAGAGCCGACCGACCGCTAGGACTATTGTGCACAAAAACAGCCGTAACGCCATCTACACCGAATGACATAGATAATTCATTATTGATATGCACCTGAAGCAGATAAAATGAATACTATATTTAAGCTAGGATAATAAATATCAACTAAAAATAGCATACCAGAGAAACCGTCCATAACACCATGCCAAAATAACAACATATTTCCAGTAGCCAAATTCACAAGCAAAGGTATAATACAAAATTATCTACTTTGATGTGTGGCGAAAAAAACACTCGCATTGTAACAACACGCAACAACGGCAAGATCGATTGTGGTGAGCTCATTCTAAGGCGCAATTTACAACCAGGGATTAATTAAGCAATTTTTTTCAGCTGTGGTGACTTCAAGAATACCTCAATATTCCACCGCCAAAATATATACATATATTACCTGTAGCCAAATTCACCAGCAAATGTATAATTACCAAATTTAAACTCTTGTTTGTGTGGCGTAAAAAACACGGCTTGTAACAGGCTACAAAGCAGTAAGATATGTGGTGGCTTCAATTCTTGGTGCAATTTTATATCCAGGGTTAATTAAGCGTTTTTTACAGCTGTGGTGACTCCAGGAAAACCGACATTTCACCGCAATAATACATACAAATTATCCTGTAGCCTAATTCACAAGCAACAGGTTAAATTACAATTTTTATTCTCTATTAGATGTGTGGCGGAAAAAACACCGCATTGTAACACGCTACAAAAAGCTAGTAGTTTGTGGTGGCTCAATCTTTGGCGCATTTACATCCAGATGTTAATTACGCGTTGATATTCAGCTGTGGTGACTACCCTCAAGAAACCATCCATTGTTCACCGCGGCCAAAATAAATACATATCATCCTGAAGCCTAATTCACAAGCAAAGGTTCATCACAATTTATCTCTTGTTTGTTGATGTAAAAAACACCGCATTGTAGACGACGCTACAAACTAAGTAGTATGTGAGTGGAGCTTCAATTCATCAGCGCAAGACATCATGGTTAATTAAGCGTGTTTATTCAGCTGTGGTGACACCAAGAAACCGTAATTTTTCACCGCCAAAATATATACATATTTTCCTGTAGCCCCTAATTCACAAGCAAAGGTTAATTATCATATTTTATTATCTCTTGTTGTGGTGCCGTCAAAAACACGCATTGAAAACACGCTACAAAGTCTGAGTAGTTTGTGGTGGCTCAACTCTTTGGCGCAATTTACATTAAAGGGTTAACTAAGTATTTTTCTGCAGTTGCACATTTTTCTCAGTTGGACATTGTTTTCATTTATGTTTGATCCATGATATGATATTTGTTACGTTTTAGCTTGTGATTTATATTTTTCTAATAAAAAAGAGTTCCAAGAAACCAGTCATTTCTTCACCGTCCAAAATATATAACATTTTTCCTGTATCCTAATCACCCAAGCAAAGGTTAATTACAATTTGTAATCTCTTGTGAGTGCGTAAAAAAAAAACACCGCATTGTACACGCTACAAAGCTATTAGTTGTGGTGGCTTCAAATTCTTGGCGCATTACATCAGGGTGTAATAAGCGTTGTTTTATCAGCTGTGTAATCCAGAAACAGTCAAATTTCGACCGCCAAAACATATACATTTTCCTGTAGCCTAATTCACAAGCAAAGGTAAATTACATTTTTATCTCTTGTTTTGGCGCAAAACACAGCATTTTACACACCTACAAAGCTAGTAGTTTTTGTGGAGGCTCAATTCTTTGGCGCAATTTACAACCAGGGGATAATAATGTGTGGTTATTTCAGCGGTGGTGACTCCAAGAACCGACATTTTCACCGCCAAAATATATACATTTTTCCTGATAGCCTAATACACAAGCAAAGGGTAATACAATTTGTATCTCTTGTTGTGTGGCGTAAAAACACCTCATGTAACACGCAACAAAGCTTGTAGTTTGTGTGCTCATTCTTTTGGCGCAATTTACATCCAGGGTTAATTAAGCGACGTTATTCAGCTGTGGTGACTCCCAAGAAACGTCATTTTTTAAACCTGCCAAAATATATACATTTTTTCTGTAGCCTAATTCAGAAGCAAAAGTTAATTACAATTTTATCTCTTGTTGAGGTGGCGTACAAAACTCCGCATTGTAACACGCTAACGCCGACAAGGCTAAAAGTTAGTGGTGGCTCAAATTTCTTTGGCTCAATTTTACATCCAGTGGTTAATAAAGCATTGTTATTATCAGCCTGTGGTGACTCCAAGATGCGTCATTTTTTCACCGCCAATATAATACATTTTTCCTGTAGCCTAATAACACAAGCAAAAGGTTTCATTTACAATATTATCTCTTGTTGTTTGGCGTATAAAAACACGGCATTGTAAAACAGGCTACAATAGCTAGTAGTTTGTGAGTGGCTCACATACTATAGGTGGCAATTTAAAATCCAGTGGGTTAATTAAGTGCGTTGGTTTTATTCAGCCTGTGTGATGACTCCAAGAAACCGACATTTTCACCGCCAAAATACATACCTTTTCCTGTAGCCTAATTCGCAAGCAAAGGTTAATTACAATTTTATCTCTTTTGTGTGGAGCGGAAAAAAACACCTGCATTGTAACACGCCTACAAAGCTAGTAGTTTGTGGTGGCTCAAATTCTTGGCGCAATTTACTACCAGGGTATTAAAAAAGCGTTGTTTTCAGCAGTTGAGAGGGGCTCCAAGAAACCGTCATTTTCACCGCCAAAATATATAACATTTATCCTGTAGCCTCATTCACAAGCAAAGGTTAATTACAATATTTTATCTCTTGTTGTGTGTGGCGTAAAAAACACAGCATTGGTAACACGCTACAAAGCTAGTATTTTGTGGTGGCTCATACTCTTGGCGCAATTACATTAAAGGGTTAACTAAGTGTTTATCTGCGTTGCACTCAGTTAAAGAAACCTTCATTTTTCAACGGCCCACAGAAGAAATTCCTGTAGCATAATTCATATCCGAGAGGTTAATTAATCCTTACAATTAATAAAATACACAGAGTTCTTTTAAACGGCACATCAAGTAAGATTTTTCCTGCCCATTTTGTGGAAGCGTAAATTAAATCCAAGGGTTAACCCAAGCTTCTTAGTGGGTTCATTTGGAGTCCAATACAGGGTGTGTATTTTATCATATACAGATAACTTCATCAAACGTGTCTGTACATTTTAGACAAACAGTATGATCAGACGAGAGAGGTGCAGGCTCTTCACCTGCAAAGTGGCAGAGGCACAAATAATCCTGAGTAAGGCCCAGGTCGCAGCACAGCCAAGGGGACGCTCGAAGCAGGGGGGTCACACGGTTAGGCCACACCCTGTCGCTGTCATCTAGCGGCCGTGTGCTGACTAGCATCCCATGGTACTAGATTACATGGTTGACAAGCATCCACTCCTCCCAGAAGACATCTGAGAACAACCCCAGCCATAATCCGGTCTGGGAACGTCAGAACACAACGCCTTAGTTGGCATTGCTGGGACGGGTCAGACGGCCCTTACCTGTCCTCAACCCCACCTCTGTCCCATCCGGTTCCCTCAGCCAGAGGATCTACTATAGTGGTCTGGTCTCATGCACCACTATAAACGAGGAATGAACCATTTGAGGAGGGCAGTCAGCAGCTACTTGGCAGCGAAGAAAGGGGCCAATATCCCCTGCTTCTTGCAAGTAGGGAGCGGCAAAGTAAGAAGTTGAAGTGGCATGGGAGGTCATGTTGTGAGGGTCAGCCCTATGCTACCAAGACCGGGTGATGAGGAGACAGCAGTGGACGATGAAACACAAATAGATGATGATGTAGCCGTGACCGGCACTTGGAGCCCGGGTGAGGCAAGGGCTTCATTAACGTCAGGAGAAAGAGGGCGACAGCTTGCAAACGTCAGGCACACGCAGCCAGCAAGTGGTTCGTGTGGCCATGATCAGCAGGATAGTAGCAGTTTGAAGGTCGGGAGCCAAGTGGCCACGGGGTAAAAAACCCGCTTCGCAGTCCAAGAAAGTAGCGGCACATGGGCTCAGTGAGGCACGGCGCAGTAGTCACTCAGTGGCGGAGCGTTGGGCGGTAAAATCCGATAACTCGTGTCCCGGTTGGCAGTTCTTTGCTAAGACACCGGAGGAGCCCAAAATGGGATATATATAAATCTGTAAGCATGAAAGGAAGCGTGGCCAGGAAGCTAACTTGGCACCACGGCCCTGCGTCAAAACACAAGCAGCGTCACCATCCGTGGCCTGGGACAAAACGTGGCTCAGAATGTGGTGGTCCAATCCGGGCCGCCGCAGCAGCACGATGCGCCCAGTGGCACGCATGCCATTGGCAGCCAGTCATGGCTCCACCACCTCTGCAGAGGGCAGCTGTTTCCTCTTTGACATCATCTCCCTGTCCAGATACTCCTCACCTCGCTACTCAGGTGCCAGCATCATTCAGCGAGGCGATTGCAAAGAGACAACAGTAATCGATTTTACCCAACCACTTAAGGTGCAGAAGCTGACTGTACTCCTGACCAAGATGTTTGTGCTGCAGACCCGACGGGCTCCCTTTCCAAATGTGGACTTGCACCGTTCAGAGAACTAATGGCTTGTGCGAGCCGAGATGAGACAGTTCAAGCCGTAATTTCTTTACCAAAAGGCAGTACCCCAGAGCACTACATTAAAAATGGTAGAACGAAGGTGGGCCAGTCCTTGAGCTTAACGGTTTGTTCCAAGGTGCACGGCAGCGCGGACGTCTGGAGCTGTAACAATGGTCATGCCATACCTGTCCTTTACTGCCACTGGTTGAATGTCTTCCGGCCCAGGCACACCAACAACTTGGAACAGGAGCGCCCGATTTCTCCTCCACGTTGACAAACTGCGGCTCCTGCGCCAATGTCCGCCCCTCCACCTCCACCAACCAACCACCATCACAGACCTCCACAAGTATGCTCCATCATACCACATGTGCAGGAGGCACGCGGTGTCACTGCAGCTTCTACACCTGCTTGCCTCGCGAACGAAGTCACACGAGGAGGTAAACTGCTCCGCGTCATGCAAGCAAGCAGTCGATGTGTGGCTTTCTTCGCGCCAACTGCAAATCGGGAACCATGGTGACGGACAATGGGAGGAACATGGTGTCCCGCGGATGCTGACACCGAGGATGGGATGGGTCCTGCGCCCTGCATGGCGCACTGTGTTCATTTTGTGTGTTAAAAAGTTCCTGAAGTCTTTCCACCGATCTCAGAATATTCAAAAAATGGCCAGGAAACTGTGCATGCACTTCATCCATTTTCCTACAAAGCCCGGAACACGCCTCCTTTCCAGCGAGTTGCAGCGGCAGACGGCCTCGATCCCAACACACTCCTGAATAGATGCGATGTTTCCACACCGTTGGAATTCCAGCCTGAACATGTTGGCCCAACAGAAATGAACAGAGAAAGGCCATTAACGATTTTTTGATGATCCAATGCGGACAGGAGTACTCACCCTGTGGAACTTTTGATGTCAGCCATGGCAGCTCATGCAAACACCTGCCGTTTGTTGAGGCCATTCGAGAGGCCACTTATATTTCCAGTCACCAGACTACGGGAAAATAACGCATTCAACTGCTTCTTTCCTGGAACAGATGCTGAAAAATCTGTCTTGGCAGGGGACTGGAGATGTGGGACTAACATCTCACGGCCACGTGAGTCGCTGGGACTGACGTGGAGGAGGAGGAGACATTGGAGCAGAACCTTGTCTGTTGACAATGATGGATTTTCTACCCAGGTGGACAAGAGAGGATGAGCAGGATGCAGCTTGAGGAGGTAATGGAGATGAGGAAGATTGAGGCAGATGACCCGCAAGCACCGGAGCAGTATACAGTGGAGATGAAGCAGGGAGAGCGCCTCCCTCGTATTCACTTGTGCAGATGGCCCCGCAGCATGCTGATTTTTGCCTGGCTAGTGACAGCCGAATAGTCAGCATCCGGACAGAGGATGACTTCTGGGCTCACCACCCAATTGGACCCTCGCTGCTACCGGTCCCAAAATGAGATCCTTGTCCCAGCTATAGAGAGGGGGACAAACTCAAATACATAGGGAAATCCTCCATGAGTCAGTTTGGCCGCTCGCCTATGTCGGCAATCTTCCCTCCTCTGACAGTCTGACCGGGGGTTTCTTAAGCGCTCACGAACTATGCCGCTGCTGCTGGGGGAAGGTGGGGGGGGTACGAGAGCAGTACCCAGCTCCATCAGCCGCAACCTAAGTCTGAGTCACTCTGGATGAGCAGCTTCCTTCACCCCCGCCTATGGAGGAGTGCAGAATGCCAGCAGAGCAGCAGGACCTGGAACAGGGCCCTGACCCAACAGGGTGGCCCTACTTGGACAGCCACTCTGCCACCCAGTTTAGAAAGATCCACTGGCCTACTGGGCAGCCAAACTGGAAGTGTGTCCGCAAACTACTTTCCCGAGTTCGCAGTTGGAGAAGCTGTCCTGCCGCGTCAGAAAGTGGCACTCAGATCGTGTGTACATGCGGCGGGGCCATCGTTACCCCAAGGAGAACGCACCCAACCCGCAGTCCACCGAAAAAGAGGAAACGACTGACCTTGACAATGATGAAAACAGTTGTGGATAACGGCGCAGGTATTTTCCACCACCATGCATTATGGCGTCAGACTACATCAGCCATGACGCCTCACCCAAACTGTGAGAAATGAGTTCTGGTTCAAGCAACCTGCCCTCAGCCACTCTGATCCCGCCACCCCACCTGATGCCACACATCTGCTGCCATATTCTCCATCTGCCACCTAACCAACTTACCATGGACTGTAATGCTACCCACCTTCCAACTCTGTCATTGTGCCACTGTCTGACCACATGCTGCATGCTGTGCAGCTGCTGTGACCTCCACACCATCTGTGTCTTTGTCCACTCTGTGGCCCAACTCCTGTATTTTGCACCACCCATAATGTGATTGTGCCCACTGTCTGACCTCATGCTGCTTGCTGGTGGCTGCTGCCGTGACCTCCACACTCTGTCATTGTGCCACTGACTGACCTCATGCTGCTGCTGTGGCTGCCGCAATGAACCTAACACACTGTGCTTGTCCCACTCTGTGGCCTACTCCTGTTTTTGCACTCCAAATTCATTGTGCCCACTGTCTGGACCTCAGCAGCTGAGAGTCTGCTGCCTGACCTACACACTCGTGTCATTGAGCCACTGTCTTACTGACCTCATGCCGCTGCAGTGGCTGCCTGCCGTGACCTACACACTGTGTCATTGTAGCCCACTGTCTGACCTCATGCTGCTCGCTGTGGCTGCTGCTGTGACCTACACACTCTGTCCAATGTGCCACTGTCTGACCTCATGCCTGCTGAGCTGTGGCTGATGCCGAGACCTACACACTCCTGTGTCTATTCCTGTTTTTGCAACTCCAGAAATGTCATTATGCCACAGTCTGAACCTCATTCTGCGGTGGCAGCCCCGCAGTCACCTCCACGCTCTGTCACTAATGTTTGCCGGACCTGAGCTCGTCAGCTTGTTTTTTTCCACTTTCTCTGGCATGTGACTATCAGGCACATTCCCGTATCAGTTTTTTGGTCAGTTTTGGCCTCTAAGTGCCCAGGAAATTTCTAGAGAAGCGATTTCTAAGAGCGGGGCATCATGTGCGTTTCATCTAAAACACAACATTGTATGAAGACCAAACCAAGCTCCCGTCTACATATTTAAGCAATGGCACAACATTCTACAGCACCCTGCAGTCTTGTGCAGCCTGAAAATAGCTGTTTTTTAATGTGATTCTCCCGATAAATCGGAAAGAAGTTTATTTTTGCCGAGAAAATGCGGCGAAGTGAACAGAAAGAAACGAATTTCGGGAAATTCGCCCGTCTCTACTCGTAATATTAGACACATATATGAATGTGGGTTGACAAAACCCAGACAGGCAGACTTATTTCAGTGTAGTTTGTCTGAGCCTGAGGAGTCAAAGTTGAGTTAGATTTGCTATTAGGGAAAAAATGTCCAATATTTCTCAACTTATACCAATGCAATTATCAAACTATATAAAATTAAAATAATTTAAATTAATAAAAAATTCCATCATATAAAATTAATATAAAAATATATAGTATCCCAAAAAAATGTAACAATATCTCCTATAAATTGCATTTAAATTTAATTTAAAAACTAATTTTACATTTTTAAAAACCCAGATGATATTTGTTCAGTTTTTATACATTAAATTTTTAAAAATTTTTTTTTGTGCCTCCCCCAACTTTTTTTAAATATGGCAAGGCCAGCAACCACAGGTTTTGCTGGGACCTGTGGTCCAAAAACAAGACACTCCCTAGTTTTATTCATTGAATGCTTTCTAATGACTTTTCTTTTATTTCCAGCCTGTTATTGGGCCCTTTTTGTTTGGTTAAAGATTTTTGTTTGCGCATTATAATGCGACAGTTAAAAAATGTACCAAAACAAGCGGGTGCAAGAAAATTTAGACACCATTTATGAAAACACCAAAAAAAACCTTTTATCATTCAGGCCATTTTGATAATAAAAATGATGTGAAAATGCACTTTGATTTGCCTAGTTCCATAAATGTCTCCCTTGGAGTGAGCATGGTGCCTAACATTGGGGCTTTAATAAACAACGTGTGATTTTAACAATTCTCTCATTTGATTGCCTGCCTGCAAAACCATAAGATTTGTTATGGCTATAGCTATGGTTTTACCAAAATGGGATATGGGCGAATGTATAAAAAAGGGGCAGTGCCAGTTATCTGGGTATTTTAAACCCATATCGGGGGCCCCTTCTTTAAGTTTTAAACCCCCACATGCCAATATCGGGCGTATTACATAGAGCCTGGGGTGCTTTGTAATGTGTCTGATCTTGGGGGGCTTGCGGGAGGCGGTGCGCTCTGAACTTAATGAACTAAATTTTATAGCTTACACAGCATTTCTAGGACATTACAGTGGAACAGGTTTTTAAAAAGTTTCAAAGTGGTTCCTGGCCGAAATGTCGCTTGAATGGCATGATTTTATGACCCGTGTGCGGTTTTAAAGCCCTTATTAAGGCATTTAAATTTGTTTAACACACAAATTTTTTGCAGGCCCTATAGCTTTTGAAAAAAAAAGGTTTTTGATAATGTTTTTTTCTCCCTTGTTTATTTGAAGATCATTTGTAGGTATTTTTAATACGATACTAGAGGCACTATTCAAAGGGTAGGTTCACTGGACAGTTGTTTTGTTATTTTTTAAACAGTGTCAGTGCCTAAAAAAGTGTTGTTTTCTACGTTTGCCAGTATGAAATTTCAGCGAGAAAACAACCCGACAAACCCAAAGCAAATTTCTGCCTCCTATTGTCACGTAAAATGTCTCAAAGAATTTATATGTCAATTCTTTGTAGGTACAGACATGCGTGCTAATAATACTCGTGTAAAATCTGAATGACGCTGCTGAAATGGTGAAGCTCCAGTAAACTCCATGCCCACGAGAATTAAAGCAGTGCTGGAAAATAATAGTGGCCACACAAAATATTGATATGTTGGGCACAATTTGTCCATTTTCATTTCTGTTGCCAGCTGTTTAGACATTGATGGCTGTGTGTTGAGTTATTTTGAAGGCACACTAAATTTACACTGTTAGGGCATATCCCCACGGCACGGGTTTTCGTCTGGTTTTTCAGACGGTTTGCGGTTTTGCAGACCATCTGAAAAAACGTCCGAAAATGAGTACAATGGGGCTCTATGGAAAACCTGTGCAGCAGTCCCTACTGCACAGGTTTTCCGCACGCCGGCCGCCAGACAAACATTGTACTTGCACATTCTTCCATCTGGTTTTCGGACGAAATATGTGCAAGTGAATGTGAAGGGGGAGGGCTTTTCTCCACTCATCGCGGAGAAAAGCCACCCCTCCCCACCCCCGCGGCCGTGGGAATGGCACACAAACCGGACAAATATCAGTCGGATAAACTGACCAGTATTTGTCCCTTGCCGTGGGGACGCACCCTTATACAAGCCGTATACTGGCTACTTTTCATTGTGTCAAAATGTCATATCTTCAGTCTTGTCCCATGAAAAGATAAAATACAATATGTACAAAAATGTGAAGGGTGAACTCACTTTTTTGAGATACTGTATGTATACAGTAAATGTTTGCCAAAGACGGAAAGCATTTATCTCTCATAGAAGCACCACACTGTTGCAAATTAAGTTGTTGGTTGGAAGAAAAGTAGTTATGTCTCAAAAGATTGTTGAATATTCTATTTACTTTGTGTTATGGTCGAAACCATGTTACTATTCTACAATCAAATACCATAGTTTTTTCACCATGCTACTTCAGAATGAATGTGAATGGCATATAGGCTTTCTAATTCCAAGCTGAGCCTGGTACAAAGAAATGACTGCAGGAGATTTCAAATATGCATCCCACAAAACTAAAGAGCTCTAAGGTGAAAAATGTGTCCTTATCTTAAACACACAAAGTGTCATTCCTAGAGATTACACACAGCACAGAGTGACACCACAATGGATGGACAGCAGCTTCCAGCAATAAGGTAAGAGAGAGGAGAGAGACAGATGGTTGGTAACCAGGAGAAACTTGAGTGCACTTGGAAGAGATAAAATCTCTCTTCTCTCCTAAAAAAGCCACATAAAACAGCAATGTATTTGATAATAGTCTTCATTTGCCGTTCCCTACATGTTGAAAGCTTTCTCACTAAATGTAGTGAGAAAATCCCTTTAAGGTGTACAGTTTAACAAGAATGATAACTAAATTAAAGACTATAACTAGTAGGTAACAATTGCACCCAGAATTCTACCTTGGAAATGCACGCAGACTAGGAGAAGAGTAAATACATTATTGCTAAAGGTGATAAATGGTTTAGGGTATACTGAAAGAGCAGGAATTCAATAAAAATACAGAACTCTTGACTAGTGTTGCACTTTAGATCCAAGTCAAAGTCAGATTTGGACAAAAAATTCTAAAAACCTTGGATGAAAAACTAAAATGAGCCAACCCTTTTTGGAGGGAAATTTGAGGGAAAACAAAGGTTAGGGTTAAGGTTTTTTTTGATTCCCCCAAACCCAAAACTCAGACGTTAATCAGACCTTTGCTAAAAAGTTATGGCTAATGTTTGGGTTATGGTTAGTGCAGGACTAAATTTAACCCCCTTTGGGGTATCCAGATGGTTTCCCAGATGTTCCGGGAAATTTTTGTCCCCAAAAATTTTGTATATGAATGACCGCAGATTGGGGAGTTCGTTTTTTCATATGCAATTTGAAAAGGGTTTTTTTTGCAGCAGGGGCTTTTTGGGTGGCCATAACACAAAGCGATTTTTTCCCCAAAAACTTTTAATGGGTTTTGGGGTTCAGGGGGTTTCCCGAACCCTTTATGGGCAAATTTGGCCCTTTTTTGCTCTTAAAACGAACAGAGAACTATTTCAGGGGAAAACTAATCTTGATCTAATTTTTTTTGGGAAAATCAAAATTTCCTGTGGAACCAAAATTTTTTTTTTTTTTTTTAGTGCCAGAAATTTTTAACCCTTTATGCGGGTGCTGCTGAATCCAAAAATTTTCCTTTTTTTTTGTTCAGAGTCTAGTTTATAAAATTTTTTTTACAGGTTCTTTCTTTTTCTTTTTGATTAATTTGGTTTTTTAACATGCTTTTGAAAGTACTCGGGCCCCTTGAACTTTTCAAAACCCTTTTTCCACTTTCCCGGTTTCAAAAATAAAGATAAAAAAATGTAAAAAAAATTTTGTGAAAAAAATCCCAACCCAAATGGGACACCATTTGTGAAAAGTGGTCGGAAAAAATTTATTTGATATTTTTAAAATTTTTTAAAAAAAAAAAAAAAATTTAAAAGTGGGGCGTTTCGGAAACAACTCCAGAAAGTTTCAGTGAGGATCTTTTTGAATTTTTCCAATGTTTTCCCTTTAAAAACTTTTTGATGATAAAAATTTAAACCTCCTGTGGGGGAATCAAGTCTCCGTTTTTAAATTTACCTGCCCCTGTAAAAGTCTCAGGGGTTTTGTTTAAAACGCCCAAAAGCTTTAGAAGACCAAAGTAAAAAATCGGCAGGTCTGTGTTAAAAAAAAAAATTTTTTCCCAAAATTTAAAACATCCCATGGGGCAAATGTGCAAGCGATCATATTGAAATGGAAAAGGGGGAAACAACCACTGCAATCTACCAAAACCCGGGGCCCTCCCTTAAAATTTCCCCTCAAACTAGGAAAAGATGATCAGAGATGCAGGCCCAAAAGGGCCCATGAAACAATCTGGGTGAAAATGCAGAGATCTAAAAGCTGAAAGGGGGGAGAGTGTCCATGGGCAACAATCCCGCGTGCACTGCACAAATCTGGCCTTTATGGAAGAAAAGGGAAAAAAAAAAAGCCATTTCAAACCCAAAATATCCATAAATTGTCTTTTTAAAAATTTGCCCCCCAACCAGCCCGGGAGACATACCCCCAAAAATTGGGGAAATGGTGCTGTGGTCAGATGGGAAAACCCAAAAAAGAAAATTTTTGGGGCCCCAATGCAAAACGATAGGGTTTTGGGGAAAACAACACACAATCCCCACTGTCAAAAATGGTGGTTTGGCCCCGCATCATGGTATTTTGGGCCTGGGTTTTCTTCAACAGGGACAGGGTTTGGGAAAGGGTTTTAAAAAAAATTTGGGGAAAAGGGAGGAGCCAAAAACAGGGGGCCTTTTTTGGAAGAAAAAAAATTTGGGGTCTGTCAAAGACTGGGGCGGAGAAAAATTTATCTTCCCAAAATGACAATGATCCCCAAAAATAAAAAAAAAAACCCTACAATAGAATGGTTCACGAATAAACGAAACCAAGGGTTTACAGAATGGCCAAGTCGAAAATTCAGACCTGAAACCAATCGAGAACTGTGGAAAGAGCTGAAAAACCCCTGTTTACAAACGCTCTTTCCCTCCAATTCAATTTAGCCCACTTTTTTTTCCAAAGGGAAAAAAGGGCAAGAATTTTTTTAGTCTCTCCTTTTGAAAAAAACTGATAGAGAAATACCCCCAATGACTTGCAGCTGTAATCATAGCAAAAAATTTTCCCACAAAGATTTAAATTAAGGGGACCCCCAATAATTTTTGCACCCCCCCCCCCTTTTCAGTTTTTTTTTTTTTTAAAAAAAAGTTTTTCAATATCCAATAAAAATTTTGTTCCAAATTCACAAATTTTGTCCAACTTTGTTGTTATTCTTTGGAAAAAAAAATTAAAAAAAATTTTTCTTTTGTTTGAAAATCTAAAATTTTGGGGCAAAGGGTTTTTAAAAATTTAAGGGGGGGCCGAATTTCCTTTCCCCAGGGCACTGTAAATAAGTAGTGCAGATGAAAAATAATTAAATTTTCTCCTCCCATTCATTTTTTTTTTTCTGTGGGTTTTTAAAGGGTTTTAAAAATTTTTGGGATTTTTTTTTTTCAAAAATAATTTCCAGCATTTCTGTACAAAAAATTGACTGACCCCCTAAAGTTCAGCAGCTATACTTTTGGGAAGGTGGCAAGCTAGAGCCCAAAAGGGGAAAAACAGATGTCATTTTTAGAATCAGCTCCACAAACATACTCAAAAACAGTTCCAACTTTTAAGGCACCAAAATGAGTGTTCTCTAGTTTTACTTTTTAGCAGTCTGGGACTTGGGTTCCTAAGAACCCTTCCAAGGTAATGAATCTTTAGGTCAACCACTACTATATGAAACCTGATCTTTTTCCATTTTTAATTTGCAAATTTTAATCTTTTCCCGTTATTTATTACTTTTCACTAGAAAATATCATCAAATTTTGGTCTAATGTTTTTCCGGAGGAAACAAAAAAACTCTTTGGGGGCAAGTGATTGACCCTAAAGTCAGCTTCAAATGGGCGTGATTCCTTATGAACCCTTAGGGGGCAATAACTGTATTGAAGTGTGAGTCCAGGGAAGAATTATTCAATATATATGGTGATTAATTCTTACCCTGTTCTTTGTTTAATAACAAAAATAATACTAATGATGTTAGGAGCTTTTGTTTCAAAAAATTAAAAAAACAAAAAGTAATGTTTTTAAATTATTTTAAAAAGAAAAAGTTCTAATTAAAGCCAAATATTTCTGACAATACTTGTGAGTCATTAAGCTTTTCATGTAACCTTTAACTTCCTAAATAAGCTTTTGTTTAGCCTTCCATTTTCTGGGATATAATATATTGTTTCTTTCAGTTTCCAGTAAAAATCACCTTTTCTATTTCAGTATTTCGAGGCTGCAGATCTTCTTGTAAGTGTTACATTAGCAAATTATTCTAATCAAACATGTTATAATGCCTTACAATAATGTAAGGGGTTGTGGGCCCCCAGAGGCAAACAACACAAAGTGAAAAAATCAAATTAATTTTTTTAAAGTAACCTTTCCCATTTGTCTGCCCAGTTTAAAACCCTTAGAAACCCTTTAAACCAAAAGAAAGCTTTCCCAAACTATTTTTTTTCCTATGGGTCATTTCAAAAAAAGAGACATTAACTTTAAATTTACCTTTAAAGGGAGGCTCTTTAGTTTGGGGAAAAAATGTTCCTTTTGATTGAAATCCTTAATTATTTTAAGTGAGGGTAAAGCAGTTAAATCCTTTTTCCCCTTTTTGCATGATTAAAACCCCAAAAAACTGAAATTTAAACCCTTTTTTTTCATTTATTAACCCCAAATTTTTTTTTACCGAAGGCAAAGATTAGTGTTTGGAAAAAACCATGAAAATAAAGACAGCAATTTAATTTGAAGTTGTATAAAGTCTAATTATTTTCTCAGGAGGGAAAAAATTTTAACATTTAAAACAAAAAAATTTGCAGGGGAATTTTTCAAGAAAGAAAATTTCCCGCGGTGTCACAATACATAACAATTTAAATTCAATAAGTTTAGTGTAAAATTTTGAAAAATACGTTTTGGCTAAAATAGTTAAATTAAAGAGCCATATATTCCATCTATAGTCTTTTTTGCCCAAATCTTTTGTTTACTTTATTAAACCCTCATATACGTTCAGCCTGGGAGCCTTTGTTGCATTTTTTTCAATGCCCCCGCAAGGGCAAAAAATTGGACTGGGCCCACACCATGGGAGAGGTGCTGCTCTGGAGCTCAGGAGTGACAGTTCTGCAGCCTCTCCCAAGAAGGGGGGTGTCACTCAGGCCAATCAGAAGGCCCACACAGTGCACCAATCAGCTGCTGGGGCAGTGTCCAGGAAGACCTTTTAAACTGGTTCAGTTCTGTCAGGCATTGCCTGTGAAAGGGTTCCCCTGTGTTTTTCCCCTGCGTTTATTGAGATTGATTTCCTAGTATTTGACCTTGGCTTGTTTTTTGACCACGTTCTTGTCCTCTGTTTTGTACCGCGTGACCGCTAGTTTTTGACCCTCGGCTTGTTCTCCGTTTCTCTTCTGGTTCCCGTTTTTGGTTTTGATGTTCCCGACTGTTACCGACCCAGACTGCTGACTTTGCTTTTCTCTGACAGCCAAGCACTGTTAGCGTAGGGGTTCTCGTCCAGTTGACGTCTGCCACCTAGGGCAACACGCCATTGAGGCAGGGACAGTTGGCTGGGTGGCAGTCAGGGCCCACTGCACCTCCTCTGACGTGACATTATCAGTGCATTGGCCCTAAATGTCATAGCTAACCTTCCTAAAGGCTCCATAAGGTATGCGATGTGAAATATGGTTATGATTCTTATTGCATTGGTCATGAACAGGTAAGACAAAGTTGAATAAGTTTATGAATACCTTATTTGTATCCTTTCAACCCATTTTCAAGGACAATGACTGAAAAGGGCAGGACATCTGGTATGGCTGCCTTATACCTGTGATAAAATGACTCTGAGTCTAATCCATGGCCTAACAGAGAAATCTGAGACCTCCACAAGTCAAACACTTTTGAGCCTACCCACCACTGCAAATAGAGTGGGGAGCCTGCTATCTTTTCCTTTATTGTGCAGGAATGTGTGTTATTCCTCCCATCAGTCTCGCTGTCAGGCCACGTCATCTTGTGATACTGTGGTAATGTTAAAGCCGCAATAACTGGATCCATCATTTCTCCTCCCAAATTCTTAGGCTTCCCAGCTTCACATAGGTATTTAGCTGACCTTACTCAGGTCCTTACTGCTGCTATTTTATTTTTAGTTTCAAGGTGTTAATGCCATTTTGGCCATTTTCCCATAAGTGCCTGTTTTCTGATCGCTTACAGAGCTATAAGCAGATAGGTAAGTAACTCCTGTTCATTGTTTGTCTGCTTTAATTTATGCTTCACTGCCCTATAACAGTGTTTGCCTTGAACTCTCTGTTCCTATCTCCAGTCTGTTCTGAATTCTCAGTATAATGATTGGCCATTGTTGGATCAAATACCACTCCTCTACCCTCCTTCTGAACATAGCTGTGATTGTCCCTTATCTGCAGCCCAAAAGAGTCACACACTGTCATCACTTTACATCACTATATGACTTTTGCCAGGATAACCATTCTCAGACACCTTTACTGTCCCAATGAAGGTACAGCCAAGTACCAAGAGGCATAATCCTTGTCAGTTTGTGAAATATAAGCCCATTATGACCTTATTCTAAGCTGTACAAAATATTCCTTTAAGGTATTGACCACTTGATAGCTTCTTAAAAGTAACTTCTTTTCATTTCCTTTTGCCTCCCATTGACAGATATTTTTTTATTCATATCCAAGTTATGGGCAAGAAATTCTCGATTAGAATCCCACAACATAGGCCAGCGTCGCCTGCCATATTTAAATATAACATTGAGGCCGCACCTGACATACATATTAACACACCCTCCAGCATTCCATGTCATCCAACAGTGAATGTGGTACAGTTACCTAAGTAGACCAGGAAGTCTCCAAGTTGAGCATTCTTCACTTGGATAGACAACTTGGATTTCTTCCACACATAAATCAATACTAATATTGGTTTAATCAAGAAACATACTGATATGCAAACAAGAGTAGTGGAAACAAAAGTGGTAAAGTAGAGCTATCTATCCAAATTTGTGTAGTTTGACATCAACTCAGCTTTAGTCTTCACCCTGCAGTTGCCCACTCTGGCTGTACATAGGGTGCACAGACTGACCATATTACATAAAATTATAATTGGTCATGTACACCTGAAATTATGAATGCTCTCGGGTGCTCCAAGTGGAAAAGACCAATGAGGTTTCAATATCAAGAAACACTAGCATCCACAGCACACCGAATATAATTCTCATAAAGCAATATTATTATTAAGAGGCATGGGTCATTCAAGATTGATTATTGCACCAATACAAAAAATACAGAATGAATAAATGTGATCAAACGTGCACACTTTGATCACATTAGTTCCTTGTCTTCCTACTAAATGTCTCTTCATAAAGGCATTTTCGCTGAAACATCGCTATTTCTATAGATATCTTAAATCATTTGATACCAATTAACCATATTTTGATCCTTTACTCACTTTTGTGTAATCATTTATTCAATCAGAATTTTTTGTATTGGTGCAATAATTAATCTTTAAAATGATTCATGCCTCTTAATAATAAAATTCCTTTCTGAGCATTATATTCGGTGTGTCGTGGATACTAGTGTTTCTGGGCCATATTACATGACCAAGACACACAATTGACTTAGGAAAGTAGATTTCTCTGTATTCATCTAATACTTTCTGGTACATTTTACACACCTCTTATTCTCTATACTCCAATTTCAACCAATCACAAATTTATGCCTTTTGACTTTCCTTTAAAGGGTAGCCTGGGTTTACCTTTTACATTATTGCTAGAGCTGTCACAAAGAAAAGAAAAGACAAAGCATACTTACTTTTGTCTTCACTTCCATTCCATAGCCGGTGCTCTTTCCAGGTGTTCTGTCTACAACCACTGCTGAATCATCACTGTTGCAGCTGCTGTTTAGCTGTAGAAGCCATGTGCCACTGCGTGACATAACTGGTCGGTGACTTCAGGCAGTGGCTTGTGACTGCTTCAGCCAATTAGTGGCTGCAGCAATGACCAATAATGTAGCTACAGGGGTCTCAAAGGTCGCACTTGCGACCAGGCCTCTGAACCAGGGGGCCCAAAGGCCCCTCTCACCACAAAACTACATCGCTGCGTCACATAGACTCAGCTTTACAGTGATTACAGCCACCGCCTGCCCGGTGTAGGCAGTGGCCGAGACTGAACGGCTGGGATAAACTGATCCTGGTTGTTCAGCCATCTTGAGCCAGTGGCATGATATAATAATGTCATTGCACCGCTGCCTGTACTAGGCACTAAGCTTATTGCTAGGCTTAGGGCCTAGTAGACTCCAGAACTGGATTCAAAGAGGAGTTGAGTGGGAGAACAGAGGAGAGGTGAGTATTATAGGAGGGCCCTGCATATCTACCTTACTTGGGGGGCAGGCCATATGTACCTACCTAATTACCTGGGGACAGGCACTATACACCTACCTAACTACCTGGGGGCAGGCCTTATATACATACCTAACTATCTGTGGGGCAGGCCCTATATACCTACCTAACTACCAGGGTGAAGGCCCTATATACTTACCTATCGGGGCGGGATCTATATACTTAACTATCTACCAAACGGTCTAAATTTAAATACCTAACTATTTGGCGGGCTTTTCTATTTACCTAACTAATACTTTGGGGCTGTCTATACCTATATACCTAACTAACTACTGGGAGATACTATACCCTCTTACCTACTGGGGGGCCCTATGTACCTACTTACCTACTGGGGGATCCTATATATCTTCCTACTAATGAGGGCATTTTAAACCTATTTACCTCCTAGTGAGGCCCTATATACCTACCTATTGAGGGAAACCCTATGCTGAAGGGGGACTTTACCTACTTAATAGGAAGAGTCTGCCTACTTATCGAATACTTTTTAAGGTTTGACCTACCTAAAGGAAGGATCTTTCTATCCGCCTGTTTAATTTGAGGGGTGTGGCTGTCTACTATATGGAGTGTCTTCCTACCTACTGGTGGCACAAATAGGCGCCCAATAATCTCCTGGATTACTTTCAGTGTTTGGAGTCTAACATGTTTGTGTGGTAAATTATGCAAGGACGAGTTGTGTCCAGGAGAAGATGTAATGATGGTCTAGATTGTCTGTAGAAAGAAAAGGGAAAGAGAATGACTCTCATCAGATAAAACGTCACCTGTGAGTCCCTAAATGTAACTGCCCCATTATATGGGGCATGGCCTGTGTACAATTGCTATTCACCACTATATTGTAACTGTATGGGTGTACTAGTGGTCTTAGTGTAATGGTTTATATTCAGTAACAGTACAATATCATTTTTCAGTCCATTTATAGTGGTGAAATGGGGTGATGATGTGGCGGTATTATTTGGTCCTTGCATATTGTTGTTATTGGTATTATTGGTCTTGATATATTGATTTGGTCAGTTACAGTATGTGATATCAGTCACTATCGGCCATATGTATGGACACTGTCTTGGTCTCAGATTTTCTGTGTTGCACATAGCAACCAGAGTTCCCCTTTTATTTTATATAGTGTTCTTAAAAATGAAAGGGGCACTCTGAATGGTTGCTATGGGCAACAAAGAAGGTCTTAGACCAAGACAGTTTTCATACATGTCCCCCCTATATGTTAGTGATATGTGAGGTATTATTTGGTCTATGTATATTGTTGTAATCTGTAATATTGGTCTGGGCATACTGGTTTGTTCAGTAATATTATGATGGTATTAGTCACTGTATAGTGGTGAGATGTGGTGATAATGTGGCCTTTGTTTACATACCGACCACAGAATACAGATAACATGTCAATTAAAATGTTCAGCATAAACTCCAGCAAAAACTAAACCCATAAAACAAAACGCACAATTGCATTTTTTTTCTGTTCACCCCACAACATTTATTTATTTATTTTGGGGAGGGGGGGGGGTGTGAAGAGGGAACAGACGCTTTGGCTGTATAACATGAATTTCTTTTTTTCCGCCGCCTGGCCCTATTTGAAATTGATTTTCTTCTATTGGACAGTTCCTTTAAATAGATATAATTTTACGCAGCGCGCTTCACCACACACATATATTACTTCAAGTAAGGAACCTATTGTTAAAAAGTAGTAGTCCACAGATGATGTCTAGGGTTAGGGAGACCCCAAGGTTTTGCATCTGGGTCCATTTATCTATAGCTACGCCATTGGCAGTGATGACCTGACACAGAAAGTAAACAGAAGATCCAAGTAGATCAGAGGGGTGAGGACAAAGGTAAGTATATTTTGTGATGAACAGGAGTAGGCGGAGGAGAGGATGGGGGTAGTTGTTGCAAATGATCACGGTTGGATTCAACCTTGCCTCTAATGTTTCCACTAGCAACATCTCAGTGAACGGGGGGTGACTGAAAAATGTACAGGAGTAGATAGTGTAGTTTCTCCTTAATTGTCCCAGAACACACTGATGGTAGCCTTGACTGTCTGGACACTACTAAATTAAGTGTCCATGGTGTGAGTGCAGCAATGACAGCCAGGAAATGAAAAGGAGTTCAAATTTAAACAGTGTCCTTTACTCAAAGTAAGAAATAGTAAACTTGTGTAAGCCTTCTGGAGATTATACATTACAGCAAAACTTCAACAAGAGCCTTTAGCAAGGATAGGTTCAGTGCACACAACATCCAGAACTAGTATTGCTACTCTGCAGGAGCTTACATGTTTGCCCCATGTGATCCTGTACGTTCTGTGGGGTCAGTGGTTTGAGCTAGGCCAGTGGTTTCTAGATCTCAACTGGCTATTGAAGAGGGAACATTTACTTTCCTTCCTCATGTGCTTCCACTTTATCCAGGGCTCCAACCCATACAATGTCAGATTCCACGTGCTGACCTTCCTTCTTAACCCAGTCAGGAATACCTATCTCTGGAATGAGGTCCATGGCAGTACTTCTTAGTTACAGAACTTAGAACTCCATCTCAGAACATATGTAGAACACCCTAGAAAACTAACTACATGACAACTTATAGATTCTGGATTCCACCCCTGCTTCTACAGTAACCATCCTTGCTCAGGGCTTTTATAACACATTGACCATTGCTGTTACTTCCAAGGCAGCATGACATTGTATATTACCACACTTCACAGTATTATTACAGCTCATGAAGAATAAAACAAACATTGCAGCATTAAAATCACACTGTTCAACGCAAACTTGCTCTGCGATACCACATTTTTGTTTTGTTTTTTTCTTTTATGACAGCATAAAACGGCTATAATTTTTTGTAAAAGGTTGACCTGGTTAATCTCTCTCATCTCCACTATAAAACTCCATCCCTTAACTTTAGTGTACAACTATATCATACCCAGAGGCGTAACTAGAATTTTTAGAGCCCCATAGAAGAAAAGAGATGGGGTCCCATCACCTGAAGACAATAAACTAAAACAGCAAGATAAATAGCAATAAAATGTATAAAAAACCACCCATATAACCCCTGGGGTTTCCCAAATTTGTTAAAAATTGTTAGAAAAGAAAAAGGTACCAACTACTTGTTCCCTACAAAAAGGAACATCTGATCCCCATAGCAGTTGTAACGGTGCGGCGCCGAGGACGTTGCCGAAGCGCCAACCGCAGACATCCGGGTGTGGAAACCTCTGTGATCCCCCGCGGCGAGGTGGGAGCTGGAGGACCACGCCAGGGTGGAGTCTAAGGGGCCCCTGGTCTTCGCCCGAGCCGCCGCAAAGGGGGTGGGCTTGGCTGCGGGCCCCCAGGGCACTACCCCTGACCCTGGTACCCGCGGTGCAGCCCGGGGTGCAAAACCGGAAAACCAGGGGTGGAATACAGGAACACAGGGAAAATGTCAGAGGATTTAAGGGGGGGTTTAAAAGTACACTTTGCACCACAAAGGATTTCGGCAGGAAAATGGACGGGGTAAAAACATCAGGTACAGACCAAAGGGGAAAACGGGAGGAAAGGAGGACAACAGGACAGGAACCCCGGAGGGTACAGGAGACAAACACGCGGACGGATGGCCAGGAGCTCAGTTTACAAAGGGCACCCGGAAAAAAGCCCTTCCAAATTTTAAAGGCTCAACAGCAAGGGTCCCCGGGGTGGCAGGAGCTTTAAAATTGGGGGCAGTGGAAAACCCGCAACAGCTGCAATGAACTGCCCCCGAGCAGAGCCCGGGCCCACTCTTTTATAGGCAGGGGGCAAAAGGTAAAGAGGAAAATAGGGGCAGAGGGCAAGTAACCCAAAAAAAGGGCAGGGAAAATGCACGCGCGCCCTAAGAAAGGGAAACGAGCACACACAACCCGGGGGGGGGGGGGGGGGGGAACAGGAAACAGGACAAAAGGGGCAGGTAAGCACAGGGAAGGGACGACACGCCCACGGCCCAAGGCTTGGAAAACCCCGGGGGTTTAACCGGGGACAAAAAATTTAAAACCCCCTTTAAAAAACCCCCCCCTCCCCTCCCAAATTTACAAACATGGCGTTCCACTAGGGCGGGGCCCGCAACTTCTACGGGGGAACCCCCAAAACCAAGGTGGGCTGAAATTTTAGCCTTATAAAGGGGAAAAAAAAAGATAAGGGAATGCAAAGGGAGGAAACAAACGGGGGGCACTAGCCCAAAAAGGGGGGGGGAACCCCCGGGCGGGGCCGGAAACCAGGGGACTTCAGAAGGTCAGGGGGAGACCGTAAACCAAGGGGACTCAAAGGTCAGGGGGAGGGGCCCTAAGCCCCCGGGGGCCCCCCGAAGGGGCCCCCAGGGCGAAGGACCCTAAGGCCACGGGGTATTTAGAAAAAGGCCCAGGGCGGGAAAAAGGAACCTAAGCCACGGGGGGCTCAGAAGGTCAGGGCCCAGGGCCGTAAAACCCCCGGGGACTCAGAAGGGTCAGGGCGAGGGCTATAAGCCCTGGGGACTCAGAAAGGGTCAGGGGGAGACCGTAAGCCACGGGGGGAAACCCAAAAGGGCGCTCTGGGTGGGAACCCTGGGGCTAGGCCAAACGGGTTTCCCCTGGGGGTGGACCCTGATTTGGCCCAAAAGGGGGTTTCTCTTGGGGGGGTCCATGAGTAGGCCAAAAGGAAGCTCTGGGTGGACCATGGGGCTAGGGCCAAACCCGGGAAACTCTGGGCTGGGGCCATGAGCTAGGGCCCAAACCCGGGAAACTCTGGGCTGGCCATGAGGGGTTTGGCCAAACGGAAGCTCTGGGCGGACCTTGGGGCTAGGCCAAACGGAAGCCCCTGGGCTGGGACCAAAGTAGGGAAAAAGGAAGCTCGGGTGGAAACCAAAGGGCTAAAGGGCCAAAGGAAGCTCTGGGGGTTTGGGCCATGAGCTAGGCCAAACGGGAAACTCTGGGCTGGACCATGAGCTAGGCAACCCGGGTGCAACGCTCTAGACGGGGGGCAGGGGCCCTCGCTGGGATCCCCTGGTCATTTTATACTGAAACCCGGGGCGGCGCCGACGGACCGTACGGGCCCAAGCGCCCAAACCCCAGGGCATCCGGGTGTGGATCCTCTGTGATCCCCCGCAGGGGGGGGTGGTAGTGGAGGACCCCGCCAGGGAGTGGAGTTTTAAGGGGCCCCTGGTCCCCCCCCCAGAGCCCCCCGCAAAGCGGGATGGCTTGGCTGGGGGACCCCCCGGTCCCCTACCCCCGACTTTGGGTACCTGCCCGGTTTTTAGCCGGGGTGCCCAAAACAGGAATCAGGCGGTGGAAAAACGGAACACAGGAACAGTTTCCAAAAGGGTACAGGAGGGGTTTAAAAGTACACATGCAAAAACCGGGGGCGGGAGGAATGGAAAGGGGAAACCCCATCAGGTTAAAACCAGGGGGAAAACGGCAGGGAAAAGGAGAAAAAATAAAAGGGCAGGGAACCCGGCAGGATTTCAGGAACACGACACCCACGGACGGAGGCCCGGAGCCAGATTTACCAAAAACAAGGACCCGCATCTAGGGGTTTTAAAAGGGTCCAACAGCAGACCCGAGGGTGCTGGAAGGGGCTCAAAGGTTGGAAAAACAGCGGACAAGCAACAGACTGCAATAAAATGCCCCGGGCGACAAGGAACCCCCCTTAATTTGGCAGGGGGGCAGAGGTAAAGAGGAAAATAGACAAGACAAGAACCTATAAAAGGGAAAGGGAAAATGAGCGGCGCCCCCAAGAGGGAAAAGGCACCACAGGACCCCAGGAAAAACAGAACAGGACAGGACGGGAAGCCCCAGGGAAAGGGCCAAACGCCGACGGGCCCAAGGCGGAAAGCGGCGTGAAACCCTGACAGTACCCCCCCCCACAAAGCCCCCACCACCCCCACCAAAACACAAACAAGGCGTTCCACAAAGGTCAGGGGCCCGCAACTTCTAGGGGGCAACCCCAAAACCAAGGGGACGGGCTGAATATAGCCAGTATAGGGGGAAAAACCTTTGATAAGGAAGTTCCGGGGGGAAACAAAAGGGGGGTACACCAAAAAAGGGGGGGGGAAAACCCCCGGGGGGGGAAACGGGTAAAGGCCCAAACCCCAAAGGGACTCAGAAGGCTCAGGCGAGACCGTAACCACGGGGACTCAGAAGGCTTTAGGGCGAGACCGGGGAAGCCACGGGGACTCAGAAAAGGGGCCTCCCCGGGGCCGGGAGGGGGCCGTAAGCCCGGGGAATCAGAAGGCTAGGGGGGACCCCTTTAAACCACGGGGGGCCAGAAGGAGGGGGCTTCCGGGGCTGGGCCCATGGAAACCAGGGGGCCCAAAAGGGGCTCGGGGGTGGACCATGAGCTAGGCCAAACGGGTGTCCCGGGCTGGACCCTGAGCTGGGGCCCAAAAGGGGCTCTGGGCGGGGCCATGAAACTAGGCCCCAAAGGGGAAACTCTGGGCTGGACCATGGCTAGGCCAAACGGAAGCATGGGGGGACCATTAGCCCCGGGCCCAAAAGGAAGCTCGGGTGGACCTTTAGCTAGGCCAAAAGAAGCTCTGGGCTGGGACCCTGAGCCCAGGCCAAACGGAAGCCTGGGTGGACCATGGGGCTTTGGCCAAAAAGGAAGTTGGGGTTGGGCCATGAAACTAGGCCAAACGGGGGGTCTGGGCTGGACCTTTAGCTAGGCCAAAAGGAAGCTTTTTGGGGTGGGGGCCATGAGCTAGGCAACGGGTGCAGGGCGCTTAGGGCGAGGGCAGGGGCACCCGGTGGGATTCCATGGTTTAGGTTTAAAACTGGAAAAGGTGCGGCGCCGACGGACGTACGCCGAAGCGCCAACCCCAGACCCGGGGGGGATTCCCTGTGATACCGCAGGGAGGTGGTAGCTGGGGGCCCCCCGCCAGGGGTGGAGTTAAGGGGCCCCCCGGTCTTCGCCAGAGCCCGCCGCAAAGCGGTTTAAATTGGCTTTGGGGGCCCCCAGGTTTACTACCCCTGGGGTGGCTACCTGGGGGTGACGCCGGGGTGCAAGACAGGAAAACCAGGCGGTGGAAAAACAGGAAAAACAGGAACATGTACAAAGGATTCAGGGGGGTTAAACTACCATAGCCCCAAGGAAAAGGAGGGAAATGGACGGGAAAACATCAGGTTTTCAGACCAGGGAACCGGCAGGAACAGGGGAGCCATACAGGACAGGAACCCGCAGGGGTAAGGAACACAGACACGACGGACGGAGGCCCCGGAGCTTTGATGACAAAGACACTGGACCCCGCATCCCCAGGGGGTTTAAAGGGTTCCCAAAAGGGAGACCGAATGCGGCAGGGGGCTCAAGATTGGAAGCATGGGGCACAGCAACAGACTGCAAAGAATGACCCAAAAGAAGGCGGAACCTCCCCTTATAGGGAAAGGGGGGCAGGGGGTAAAAAAAGGGGAAATAGACAGGACAAGTAACCTATAAAAGACAGGAAACGCAGCGCGCGGGCCCCAAGAGGAACAGGCACACACAGGACCCCAGGAAAGCAAAAGGAAGGAAGGTAAGCACAGGAAGGGACGCAGCCCACGGCCCCAAAGGGGGGGAACCGCGGGTGAACCGTGCAGTACCCCCCCCCAAAGCCCCCCCCCCCATCCAAATCCCAAAAATGGGGGGGGTTCCCCAATAGGGAGGGCCCCCCAATTCTACGGGGGCAACCCCAAAAAAAAGGTACGGGGTGAATTTTAGCCAGTATAGGGGAAAAAAACTAGATAAGGAAGTGCACGGGAGGAAAAAAAACGGGGCACTAGCCAAAATGGGGGGGGGGGGGGAACCCCGGGGGACCGTAAGCCCGGGGGGTCAGAAGGGTCAGGGGGAGACCCTAAAACACGGGCCCCAGAAGGGTTTAGGGGGAGACCGTAAGCCCCGGGGACTCAGAAGGGTCAGGGGGAGACCGTAAGGCCCCGGGGGGGACTCAGAAAAGGCCCCGGGGGAACCGTAAGCCCGGGGGCTCGAAGGCTCAGGGCAGACCCCTAAGCCAGGGGAACCCAAAAGGACGGCTTGGGGCCCGGGACCAGAAGGGTAGGGGCCAAACGGGGTGGGAATCTGGGCTGGACCCGAGCTAGGGCCCAAAAAGGGTGCTCTGGGGTGGACCCCTGAACAGGCCCAAAAGGGGCTCGGGTTTGGGCCATGAGCTAGGCCCAAAGGAAAACTCGGGTGGGCCATGAGCTAGGCCAAACGGGGAAATCGGGGGTGGGGCCAAGAGCTTTGGCCCAAAAGGAAGCTCGGGCCCGGCCCCGAGCTACCCAAAAGGAAGTCTGGGCTGGACCATTACTAGGGGCCCAAAAGGAAGCTCCCCGGGCTGGACCCATGAGTAGGGCCAAAAGGAAGCTCGGGGTGGGGCCATAGCTAAAGGCCCAAAGGAAACTTGGGTGGACCTTTAATTTGGCCAAACGGGAAACTCTGGGTGGACCATGGGGCTAGGGAACGGGTGCAGACGTTAGCCCAGGGCAGGGTTTACCCGGGGATCCAAGGTCAGTTTAAACTGAAAAAGGGGCGGCGCCGACGGCTTAACCCCAAGCGCCAAACCCCAGACATTTTGGGTGTGGATCCCCCTGTGAAACACCGCAGGGAGGTGGTAGCTGGAGGACCACCCAGGGAGTGGAGTCTAAAGGGGGGCCCGGCTTCGCCCCAAGGGCCCCCCGCAAAGGGGGGAAGGCTTGGCTGCGGGACCCCAGGTCCCCTCCCCTGACGTGGGGTACCCGCGGTGGGCAGCCGGGGTGCAAACGGAATCCAGGGGGGTGGAATACAGGAACACAGGAATTGTACAGAAAAATACAGGGGGGGTTAAACGTACACATAGCACCACAGGATACGGTAGGAACTGGATGAGTAACACATCAGGTACAGACCAGGGAACATGGCAGGAACAGGAGAGCACATACAGGACAGGAACACGGCAGGATACAGGAGACACAGGCACGACGGACGGACGGCCAGGAGCTCAGATGACAAAGACACTGCCAGCATCTCGGGGGTTAAAGGCTCCAAAGCAGACCTGAGATGCGGGGCAGGAGCTCAAGATGGGAAGCAGCTGGACACAGCAACAGACTGAATGAACTGACCCAGAACAGAGGCTGGAACCTCCTATTATAGGCGGGGTCAGAGGTAAAGGGGAAGTAGACAGAGACAAGTAACCTATAAAGACAGGAAACTGCAGCGCGGCCGCCTAAGAGGAACAGAACACACACAGGACCCCAGGAAGCAACAGAACAGGACAGGACAGGTAAGCACAGGAAGGCACGACACGCCGACGGCCCAAGGCAGGGAACCGCGGCGTGAACCGTGACAGCAGTCTCTATACTGCTATGCAGTGTTGATCAAATTGTTCTAGAAAAGTTAAGTTCTAAAAGAACTTCTAGAATTTTTATAACTCGAACATTTTACTGTTAGTTTGAGTAAAGGTGTAGTTCTAGTTTGATACACCAGTGGCATTTTCAGCGGCTTTCTGCACTTTTAGTGGGCATCCACTCACCTTTCTGCACTTTTGGCGGCCATCCAAACAGAGAAGAGAGAGAAGTGTCAAAAACATCATCGTTGAAGTGTGGGGCTCTCATTGGCTGAAAAAAAAACACATGACCATGTTTTAATTATATATTATATATATATAATATAAAATTTTAAATATAAAATATTTTATATATAATATATTTTTAATAAATATATTTACTGTATTGCCTTCCCTTGTGAAGCCATTTTGATCACTTCTGTACTGTTCAGATTGCTTTAGTTAGTAGATACATTTTCCTCTCCTAGACTTTAAATAGTTGGGGTTGGTATTTTTGGCTCATTTTTCCCCCACCCCCAGAACTGTTTTTGGTGAGTTTTGCAGGCTCACTAAACCTCATATCTCATATACATGGAAATATTATTACCTCATATTCGTATACATGGATATAATCCCCGGCCACTTTATTGGGTACACCATGCTAGTAACGGGTTGGCCCCTTTTCCTTCAAAAATCCTCAATTTTCTGGCATAGTTTCCCAAAAGGTTGCAACGGTCAATGGTCCCAAGGGCCCCAAAGAGTCCCAAGAAAATTTTCCCCCACCCCAAAAACCCACCACCACCAACCTGAACCCTTTGTTACAAGGCAGGGGGATCCATGCTTTTGTTGTTGACGCCAAATTTGCCCCTACACCCAAATTTCGCAGAGAAATCGACTCATCAACCACAACTTTTTTTCCAATCTTTACTGTCAATTTCGATGAGCGGGGCAAATTGGACCCTCGTTTTGTTCTTAGCTGAAAGGATGGCCCCCGTGTGGTCTTCTGTGCTGTAGCCCATCTGCCTCAAAGTTCGCCTACTGTGCGTTCAGAGATTCTTCTGCCTCCTTGGTTGAAAACGGGTGGTATTTGAGTCCTGTTCCTTTCTATAGTCAAAAACAGTCTCCCCTTTTTTCCCTTTTTGACCTCTGGTTAAACAAGGTTTTTCCGCCCACGGGACTCGCTATGGATGTTTTTTTTTTTTTGGCCCTTCCCCTGTAAAACCCTAGAGATGGTTGTGCGTGAAAACCCCGGAGATCAGAGTTCTGAAATCCCTCAGACAGCCCTTCTGGCCAAAAAACCATGCACGTTAAAGGCACTAAAACCCCCTTTTTTCCCCCCTTTACTAAACCCGGGTTTGAACTGCAGGAGTTTGTCTTGACCTGTCTACACCCAAATACTGGTTGTGAAATGTGATTGGCTGATTAGAAATTAATGTTAACGCAGTTTTGGGGGCAGGTGTACCAAAATAAAGGGCCGGTGAGTGTATTTTTTAACAGGTGCTTGGTTGCTAAATTATACTCATCCCCCAAAAAAGTTTGTTTTTGAGTTTTGGGGGTTAGTAATTTGTAAACCCCCACCCCAAAATTTCCCTTTTTTCTTTGGGTTTTGGGCCCCCAGGATGCAGGGCCCCGTACGCTACTCCCCATGCACCTCCTATAGCATAGCTTAAAAACCAGCTTGCAAGTTGCCCCATTTTTTCATTAGCCACAAAAGGAAATGAAGTATTTTTGCTTCTCAATTTTTTTTGCCTTTTTTGACCAAATTTTCTTACTAAGTTGTTCCATATGTCCCGTTACTTTTATGGTGGAATTTCCTTCTCCTCCCCGTATAGATAAGAAAAAATTTTCCCGAAAAATCTGCTCCTATTGACTTTAATGGGGTTCAAGTACGAATAGAAACCCCAAACCAAACACATGAAGTTCGAGGCTCTAATGAAACTAAACTTTTTACTTCGCTTACCTTAGTTACATCCAAAGATGTACCTTTTCAATTTTAAATTGGGTGTGCCTATTTGGGGCTCCACTGTTTTCCAAAAGCCCGGGTGGCATGATTTCCAGTTTTCAATGTGGACTTAAACTAGAAGGAATTAAATATATTTTTATTTTTTTTATGTATAGTCTGGGATTCCCCATTGACTCTCTTTTTTTCAAACTCCTTGTTAACTCACAATATGACAATCCCCCCAACTAAAAACTGTCATGGCCGTGGGTTTTTTTAACCCCTTAAATTTTCCCAACCATCTATGAAACATGATCTGGAATTTTTTGTCACACTATATTCCTTCTAAAATTTATTTTTATTTCAAAAAACAATAGATTTTTTTAAAGGTGACAATACTCTAATCTGGGGGACATCCCCTTTTTGAGCCGTGTAGGGTTATGATATAGGGCATATTTTAGATATTTATTCTACTGAGGAAAGACACAAGGAGTTTCCCTTACGCACCATGGGTGTACTGTAGACTTAAAGAGAGCACCTGTGTATCCTTCTTTTGTTTAAGTAATGAACAATATGTAAAAAAACCATAATATGCTTAGTATCTTTTTAAAAGAGAAAAACCCAATGCCCTCATTTCTACTCAAAAAAAAAGTTATCATTTAGGCCCAATAAGGGGGGCATTTTTTGCCTATCCCCATTTGGGTCCCACTGAGTAAATAACATGGTAATCTGCAAAAAAAAAAAAGGGAAATTTAAAGAAATGTGATTATGTGTTTATTTATGGACTGCTTATTTTGGGGGGTTTTTGTCCCAAAGGTTTGGGGGCTTAGCAAAGTGATGCCACTAAAAAAAAGTAGGTTCAATTGAGGTCAAAGTTAGTTTGAATTTTTTAAAAAGGGAGATCCCTTTTCCTAAAAGTCCCCCCAACAAAGAAAAAATGTATACCTTCTTTAAAAGCATGAGTTTATTAAGGTTTGGACCTTTAAAAGTAAACCTCAATTTTTTCTATGAGGAGGGGGTTTTCAGACTGGATTGGGGTTTGAGGCCCGGAAATGTCATACATCTGGATTTTTCTAAAGCATTTGTTACTGTCCCACTTAAAAGGTTGGTAAGTAAAATGGGGAATCCCGGGGGTTTGGGGGTGTTTGTAAGGGGGAAAACAACTGACTAAGGATAGAAAAAAATGGTGGTAAAAAAAAGGTTTATACCCCGACTGGATTCCTGTTAAAAAGTGGGTTCCCCCCCCGGGGTCAGTTTGGGTCCTATTCTTTTAATTTTTCCATTAATGACTTTTGGAAAGTTTTTCCAAAAGTAGAATTTTAATCTTTCCCGATGATTTTTAAGTTCTGAAAAAGAAATTTAAACAATAGGAATTTTCAAATTAAAAAAGGGTCTGGAAAAACCCTTGGGAGCCCTGGGCAGGAAGGGGGCGGGGGGGCCAAACTTTTTAACGGGGATAAATCCCGGGGTTATGCACAATGAGAAGTAAAAATCCATTTCCAGTTTTCAAATTTAACAAAAGGGAAAAATTTTCTGGGAAAAGGGGCAGGGGGAAGGATTGGGAACCCTTTAGTGGACATTTAAAAACCTTAACTGTATAAAACAAAAGTCAGGATAAACCCCAAAAATGGGGGTTTATGCAAAGATTTTTTACTGTTTAAGTTTCATTATTTGAAACACGACAAAATTTTCTGTAGCCAACATTCCCAAGGGGGTTATAAATAAACAAAGAGCCCGATCCCAAATTTAACAGAGAAAAACCCCAAACCCCTAAGTAACAACCCCCTTGGGGAACCGAAAACTTCTGTTTTCCCCTTTTGGGGGGAAATGGGGCAAACCCCACGGTTGCTGCCTCGTAGGGAAAAAGCTTCTCAGCAGCCGCTAGTCCTCCTTTGGATCCCCCGATTTTTTTCGGGGAAACTACACTAGCACTCTCAGCAAAAGGGAAATTTGGTAGGCTCTGGGGCCTGGGGCATTTCATTATAAAAACCCGCTCCATTTTCCACTCTTTTTTAGTCCCTTTGGTTTAAGCGTTTCCCAAGCCTATTAACCCAAATTCCCTCCCCTCTAAAAGTAAGCTTTTCTTGTGATTTTTAATTTTTCCTTGGTTTAAATGTTCAACAATTCCCAATCTAAGCCCGTTTAAATTTTGCCCAAAATTCAAAAAAGTGTTTGGCGGGGTTTGTTAAACCGTATTGTTTTTTTTTTGTTGTTGTGTCAGTTTAAATCCCTTGTGGGGATTTTTGTGTGTTTTTAGACGAATATGTGATTATTTTCGTTAATTCTTATTCGGGCCCTTGCCAGAAATTTGTCCAACATAAATTTTGCCCCATGGGATTTCAGTATGTATATTACCTTTTTTTGGGGGGTTGGTTGGGGTTTCAGGTGTAATTAAACCCCTTTAAAGCGTATGGGTTTTCCCTTAGTAGGGTGATACATTGTAAAATTTTCCCTTTTTGATGGCAGAACAATTTTGACAATTTAGGCAAGGAAAAAGTTTCCTCTCTTCTTTTTGGGATTTAAAACTCCTGTGTGTTTTTAGGAGCTCTTTTGTAGAAGTACTACTAAATTTCTAATTGTTGGGGCCCTTTTCATTTTTGTAAAAAAAGGTTTATCTTTGAAATACTTTCCTATATGGGGTCACTTTTTTAAAAAATTTCCCAAGCTTTATTTTTGGGGTTCCTAATTTTTGGCAAAGGTCATCAATTTCCCGATAGAAAAAATTTAAATTTTTATTATTTGATTTTCTAAACCCTTTTTCATAGAAGCTTCCCTTTTTTGTTTTCTTGGGGGACTTCATTGGCTATTTTTGTTACTTCCTTTCTGGGGTACCCCCTATCAACAAAGTTGTCCCATTTTGCTGTTTTTTTTTAAAGGTTTCGCTTTTCTGTGTGCAGATGGCCTTAACCCCCTGTTTTTTTCCTTTTTTGGGAAATTTTAAAATTTGTTACACTGGAGCTGAAAGCTATCCAAAATGCAACTTTTGTTTCTAAACCATTTTTCCCTTTTTTTATAAAGTGGCTTTTAATTTTCCATTTTCTTTTTTAGACTGTTTTACGTCCCAAAAAAAACTTATTTTGTGACTTATTTTTAGTTAGGGGAAAATTTAATAGTGGATGGATTTTAATTTAAAGGAAGACATAAATTGTGTTTTAAATTTTTCCCTTTCTTTCCCTTTCCCCACAACCCAAAAAAATGTCCCCGTATCTTGGGGCCCAAAGGCCCCTGCAAATTTTTGGGAAAGGGGCGTGGATGGTTTTGTTGACTTTTTTACATGGGTTTTAACATAAAGTTTTCAAAAAAAAGGGGGGAATTTAATTTCAAGCAAGGCCATCAAAAAATTTCTATCTTCCGTTGGTAAGATTTTGGGTTATTTTTTTTTAGATGTTCTTAATTAAAACTTTTATTTCCCCCTTACCCAAACGGAAAGTAAGAAATTTTTTTGGCCTTGTTTGAAATTTTACGTAACAAAAACCCAAAATTTTTTTTTTGGGGTTTGGGGTTTTTTATACAGAAAAAAAGGTTCCCCCGGGTGGGGTCTCCGATTGCCCCCGTATTTAAACATATATGTTGAAAATTTTAGAAAGTCAAAAATATCCCACCCGGGCCGTTTGCCCCAAAGCCTCGGCCATTGGGGCAAGATACGTGGGATATTTTTGTTGGGGGTGGGAAAGGAAAACCTGGAACAATTAAAAAAAATTTTTGTCCTTTTCCCTTAATAAAATCCCACATATTAGCATTTTTCCCCAACTAATAGTAAGCCCCCTATAAATTTTCTAGACGTAACCCGTTATAAAAATATGGAAAATTGGGGCCATTTATACCCCAAAAAAGGGAAATGGATGAAACAAATATGTTGCACTATGATAGCTTTCATGCCCGGGGTTTAAACTAAAAGCCCCCTTTCCCCAAAAAAAACCAAATTTTGGGTTTTGGGGGCATCCTGCAGGGACCCGATAGCGAATACCATAAAAAAAAAACAGCAAATGGGTAGACAAAATTTGTTGATGGGGGGTTTCCCCAAAAAAAACAAATAAAAAAAAAATGCCAATGAAGTCTCAAAGAAAACAAGCGAGGAAGCTTCTTTTGAGCAAATTTAGAAAATAAAATTAATAACAGTTTTAAAGTTTCTATCCCGTATTGATGGGCCTGCCCAAAATTTAAATTTGGAAAAAAAACCTTTTAAAAAAGCTTGGGAAAAATTACAAAATGGGCCCCCAATAAAGGAAGAAATTCCCCAAAATAAACCTTTTTTACAAATGTAAAGGGCAATTTGAAATTTAGTAAATACATTCTGATCTAAGAGCTACCCAGAAAACGACAGGGAGTGTTTTTACCAAGAAAAGGGCCCCCTTTTCCCTTTCCCCAATTGGGCCCAAAAAAGTTTGCCATCATAAAAGGGATACCAAAGTATCACCCCCTAAGGGATATTTTTATTTCGCATTTGAGGTTAAATTTAAAAAGTAACACAACTAATGTAATATAAAATACGGGAAATGCCCAAAGTGGCCCAAAAATTTTTTTTTGGGGCAAAAATTTGGCAAGCCCCCGGAAAAAAAATTTTTAAAGAATAAATAAAATTTTTGGGCTTATTTCCACAAAAAAAACCCCAAAAGGCATTCAAAATGAAACAACAACAACAAAAAAACAAAAAACGGTTTAGACAAAACCCTCGCCAAAAACCCCCTTTTGAATTGTGGTTTATAATGTAAGCGGTTTAGTTTGGGAGAATTTTTGAACATATTGGCCAAGCGAAAATATCAAAATCACAGGGTGCTTATTCAGAGGAGGTATATTGGATTTAAAAGGCTGGAAACATTAACCCAATGGGACTAAAAGAAGAGTGTTGATGGAGGTTTTTTATAAAGAGAAAGGCGGGAGGCGCCAGGCCCCACCCATTCCCCGTTGGGAGAGTGGAGTGTAGTTCCTGAAGAGATCGGGGATCCAGAAGGAGGACAAACGGCCTGCTGGAAGCATTTTCATTACTGAGCAGAAAACCCCTGATTTGCCACATTACCCGCCCAAAGGAAATCAAAAAAGTGGGGTTTTGTTCCCGGGGGTTGTTACTAGGGTTTTGGGTTTATCTTTTGTTTTTCCCGGGAACGGGCTCTTTGTTGTTTTTCATAACCTTGTTTAATGTGGTTTCAGAAAAATTTTTTCGATGTTTCAAATTTATGGGGGATCTTATACAAATAAAAATCTTTGGGTTAAACCCCAATTTGTGGGTTTTTCCGACTTTTGGTTTATTGAACCCCTTGCGGGCTGGCATCCCCCCTCAGGATAATAGGTCCCCAAACAGTTTTTTTCCCTTGCTGGAAAAAATTTCTTTGCCCGTAGTTTAAACCTTAACCGTAGCAGCCAGTGTTTAAGGGAGCAGTTGGGCCCGGAAAAAAAATCGGGCGTATTAGAAAAGGGCCCTAGAGGGGCCTAATTTAGAAAAATTTTTCCCCTTTTTTCAAGTCCTGGCAGATTCCCCATAGAAAATTGTGTCCCGTTTTGGGGCCATCAGTCACAAGGGAAAAAATTTCCGGCCCTTGAATAGGTTTTTTTAAAGGGTAACAAAAGGGAATAAAAAGGGGAAAGAAAGGAAATACAATAACAGAAAAATTAGAAAAAAAAAGGTTTAATTTAGTTGGAGGAAAAGAGCGTTTTGGGAAAGACAAAATAAATTGTTAAAAAATTTTTAAAAGGTCAATAAAGAGATCCCCTCCCAAAGATTATCTATACCAAAGGGTTTTAATCCCGAACCCCAAAGGGGGGCACCTCAAAATCTAGAGGAAAGAAGGTTTTTACATAGAAAAAAGATTCTTTTTTCTGTGAAAAGGGAATGGGGGGACTGTGGAGCTCTATGCCAGAGGAACTTGCCCTTTGGGAAAAATTTATAAAAGAGTTTCAAAAAAGGGCCCGGATGATTTTTAGAGTGAAATTATAACAAAATAAAAGGATAACATTTCGGGGGGAAAAGGGTTTATCCAGGGATTTATTCCAGTTGACAGATTGGAGTCTGGAAGGAATTTTTTCTTTAAAATGAGGACAATTGGCTTTAATCTCATTGGGGCTTTTGCCTTCTCTGGATCCCAAAACATAGCCCAAAAGGGTTTAAAGGGATGGGCCCCCCCCCCCCCCTCTTTCTGTTTTTTTTCCTATGTAATTTGTAAACCCCAAATTTTGCCCCCCTTGGGAAACGAGCGGCTGCCCACTGAGCCCGTCACTCGCAGGTGTGATGCTGGGGCTGGGGCAGCCCTGGAGGTGGGAACTGAGAACTAGCTGGGGAACAGTCAGAAAGAAGGGTTGTGGAAGAAGTGGGCAGGAAGGTTAGTCCGATTTGGTACCACCCCAACAAATTTTGAAAAATTTGGCAGATGAGGGGGATATCAGCTCCGAAAAACCCCCGTCCCCGCTCCCCCGGTTTTTTGTTTGGGGGAAAAGGGTGCAGGGCAGGCTGGGGCAGGGTTTGTAGTTGGGGGCTCCATAAAAAAGGGGGGAAAGACAGGGCAATCCCCCACAAAGCCGGGATCGTTTGAAAAAGTATGGTTTACCTGGGGGCCCCGGGTTGACATATCGGGAACCCGGGGTTTCCCGATTGCTGGGAGGGGCTGTGGAAACCCGCCCGTTAAAAGGGTTTCCCCATTGGCCCCCCCTGACAAAATTTTTTAGGTAGGTGGGTTTTCCTTTAAAAAAGATTTCAGGATTAAGGGCCCAAAAACTAAAAACAAGGACCAAAAGGGGTTTTTTTTAGAAAAATTACCTGTTTCCCCGAGCCACACCAGATAGGCAGGGGGGGAAAATTTTTTGGGTGAATACGGGGCTAAAAAATTGGTGTTGGAAAAAAAGGGAAATTTTGGGGGGATGGGAGAACTGGGCCCCCCTTTTTTCTTGGTTTTAGGCTCTTGCAGGGATGGGCTTTCACCTAATTTGGGGGGGGTGCCAGCAAATTTTTGGGGGGCAAAATGGCCGGGGAAAAAAAGGGGAAAAATTTAAACTAGGGACTGGGGGGGAGGGGTAAAATACAAAGTAGCATGGAAGATAGTGAAGATAGAGAGCCCGGGAATTAGAATTAAAACAGGGGGGGGAGTGGAGGGAGGGGGGGTTGTAAACATTGTTAAAAAAAAATTTAGGGGGAAAGGAAAAAAACTGGAAAAAATCTTCTAAATTTTCTGTGACCAATGCCCAGGAGTCTGACCCCAAAAATAAATGAACCTTAGAATTTTCTTAAAAGCTGAAAAAAAATATGACATAGTGGGGATAACCCCCGACGTGGGGTGGGGCGAAGCTACGGGCTGGGAGGTTTAAATTTAAAGGGTTACAGTCTATTTAAAAAAGGATTGTTAAAACCGGCCGGAAAGGGGGAGGTGTCTGTTTCAAAGTAAAAAATTTTTGAACCCCAAAATGGGGAAAGATTAGGTACAGGTTTTCTGAACAAGTGGGGAAACAAAAAGGGTAAATATGCTTTGGGGGGTAACAATAAACAATATAATAATTTTGGGGTTACTATAGGCCCCCCCAAAATAAAAAAGAAAACCCCTGAAGATGTACTCCTTTTGGCAAATGTGGGCAGTAAAACAGAATGGGTTTTAATTTTGGCGACTTTAACTTTCCGGGCATCAAATTTAGAACTGAAACCTGGGTTTTCCCAAAGGAAACAGGTTTTTGTCAATAAAAAAAGATAAAAAACCTTGCCCAAAAGGTGCCCAAAAAAACCGGGCTTGAGGAAAGGGGCCCCTTCCCAGATTTAAAAATTTTGGGCAAAAAGCCGCAGGTAAACAAAGGTTTTGGTTTGGGGGGGACCCCAAAGGGAAATAGTGGGCCCTAAAAATAATAAATTTTCCCTTTAACCTTCAATAGAGATTTTTTTTCCAAAGGGGCCACAAAAAACCTGAATTTTAGGAAAGGGTAATTTTTCTGCTTTTGGGGGCCCCCAAAAAATATTGCGGGGGGCCCAAATTGTTTAAAATATGCAGGGAAATAATAATAAAAGGGGGTATTTTTTAAAAAAATCCTAGGGTCCCCCTGTGGGGGGTACATAAACCTTTTTGGGATAAAAATTAATTGGAAAAAAGGAAAAACCCAATGTGGAAACAACAGGGGGAATTTAAAAAAAAAAAAGATAGCGGGTTTTCCCCCACTAAAAAAAGGGGGTGGGAAAAAAGCCTAAGAAAACTTAGGGAAAAAAATAAAGGTGTGTACAAAAAAAGATGGAAGAAAGCTGGGACGGAAAAGACGTATCGCCAAAAGAAAGTTAAAATAACCCCAAAATTTTTTTAACTTATAAAGTAAAAAGATTTAAAACAGAAAAAAGTTTGGGCCCTTTTAAAAATACTGGGGAGAGACAGTAGAGTGCGGGGAGAAAAAAAGCCAAAACTAAAATTTTAAACCCCCTTTTTTTTTCCAATGTTTTTACCAAAAGGGGGGATGAGCCCTTTCCCGTTTTGGGAAAAGAGGGAAAGAGGTAAACCCCCAACTTTAAAAAGTTTTTGTTTACCCCAAAAAGAAGTGCAGTCCGTTTTAAGAAGATTAAATAGAAACCCAAACCCCAGGTCCCGTTTGGGAAAACACCCAGTGTCCTAAGGGAGTTAAGTGATGTCATAAAAATAGGCCCCCATTTTTAAAATTTATGGATGTCTAATAAAGGGGTATGTCCCAAAGAAAAATTGGGGGCATAGCAAAGTGGTGCCAAATATTCAAAAAGGGGTAAAAAGTGTCCAGGAAACTAAAAGGCCGGGAAATTTTTACCCCTGTTGTATGTAAAAAAGTTTTAAAAAGGGTTTTTTCCGAGATGGGTATTTCCCGGGGGGAAACCTGAAAATTTAAATTTTAAAGGGTCCAGCATGGGTTTTTTGAAGGGGTCGGGCCTGTCAGGGTAAACATCCATCCGATTTTTGAAAGGGAAATCAGTGTTTAATGGAACGGGGTGAGGGACGGAGGCATAATCTAAGGGTTTTTCTAAAGCAATTTTAAAACCGGTGCCACATTTTAAAAGGTTGGTAAATAAAATGGAATGCTTTGGGCTGGGGGAAAAATGTGTGCCAAGTGGGGGAAGCAATTGGGTCAGATGAAAACAAAGGGTAGTAATTAACGGGGGGGATATTTGGGCTGGATTGCCTTGTTACTAGTGGGGTAACCAACCAAGGGTCAGTTAAATTTGGGGCCCTTCCTCTTCCAAAAAATTTCATTAACGATCTTAACCCCTGGATTTGGGACAGTAGAATATCGAACTTTGCAGAAAGATCCCAAGCTCTGTTAAAAATAAACTCAAAAATTGAGGGGTAATGTGTTAAATTTCAAAGGGTCTGGATAAATTTGGAGGCCTGGGCCGGGAAATGGCAAGATGAGGTTTAACCAGAAAAAGCAAGGGGTTAAAAGCAAAACCCGGGGGAGGGAAAAAAACCCTTTCCCTGGACTACCTGTTTAAAAAGGAAAAAAGGTGGGTTAAAAGTGACAAGGAGAAAAGGCCCGGGAATCCCCGGGGGGCCCGGAAACTTTAAATTTTTAGCAGCCAGGGTCCCGGAAAAGCAAACTGCCCCAAAGGGAAATAGGATCAGGGGTTGCTTTTAAAAAGGGGGAAAAGGGCACATTTTGAGAAACCCTTTTTCTCCCATTTTTTCAAGTAAATGGTTAGACCCCCACATGGGAAAATTGTGTCCCGTTTTTGGGGCCCCCGTGCAAGGAAAGACATTTTTAGAGCTTTAAAGGTACAAAAGCGGGGAACAAAAAATAAAAAAAAGGGCTGGGTTTGGGCTACCGTACCCCGAAAGTTAGCAAGTTTGGATTATTTGTTTGAGAAAAAAACGGCTTTTTGGGGGGGGGGGCCCTAATAAATTGTTTTAAATACATCAAAGGTCCATAGAGATCTCCCCCCAAGATTTTATTTAAAACCCAGGGGCTGTATTAGAACCCGGGGGGGATCCTCTATGTCTTGAGGAACGAAAATTTCTACATAAAAATAGAAAGGGTTTTTTTACTGTGGCCAGTGAGACTGTGGAAAATCTCTGCCCCCCCGGGAAATTGTCCCTGGGGAATTCACTAAAAAGAGTTCAAAAAAGGGGTTTTGGTGATTTCGGGCCTAATATATTAAAAAAGTCTTTGTTTAGTATTTGGAGGAAAGGGGTTTTTGTTTCCCGGAATTTTTCCCATTGCCCCCAAAAAAAAAGGGCGGGAAGGGGTTTTTCCCCAAAATGAGGACAAAATTTGGGTTCTAAACCCCATTGGGGGGTTTTTTTCCCTCCCTCAGGTCAACACCCTTTGAAAACAGGTGAAATGGGGAGTCTCGGGCTTTTTTTTCGGCCCCTTCAAACTATGAAATATGAAACAAGAAACCCCGCCCTTTTGTATGTTTCTAAAAGTATTCCCCAAAATATGGGAAAAGGTTTTTGTTTTTAAATTTTTCCCTTTTGGTAGAGTAAGCCCTTATCTTGGGCTTTTGGGTCCTCATTTTTTTTGATTTCTCCAACCCAAAAACATTTTTTACTAAAAAACTTAAACTCGCAAAGTTCCCAACCCCAAAAGGCCCACCAAAAAGTTTTAGGACACAAATTTAAAAAAGTGTAAAAAAGGGCCCCCCATGAATGAAACTGTCCCAAAAAACCCGGGGTGGGGTCTACCCTTTCATTGTTTAAAATTTAAGTGTCTATTTAGGCGCATTGATAATTTCAGGTACGCATATCAATTTCTATCTTTTTCAATGCGCCTAGTTTTGGGTTTTTTACGTTCATTTTTTTAGAGAATAGGGGTCAAAAAGTTTTCTTTGGGGCAAAAAAACACCAAAACAATAGTGATTCCTTTTTTGGGAAAAAAGTCACCCCAAAATTTTAAGACGGCGGATTGAATTTTGACAACAGAAACCCGGGAAACCCCAAAAAAGTTTGGGGTTAAAATAAAACTTCATTTTAAAATTTGGGAAAACTTCTAAAATTTAGAGTTTTCAAAACCCACATTTCTCTAAACCTACTCCATGACCCTAATGGGAGTCTTCCTCCTTGAGAAAAGGATAATCCTCTTTTTACATCACCTATGTCTTGTGTGTACCTTAAAAATTATAGATAAGACTTGGATATTAGCAAATATAAGTATTATGCTTAACAGCCTACTCTAATTCATGAAGTATTCATAGAAAAACTATCTTTTTTATTTTTTTTTAAATGGACTGGGTTAAAGCATTCATCATAAATCACTAACTGAAAACTTATTAGCTTGATAATTAGGTTTAGGGTAGACTTTCAGATTATTTCTGCCTGTTCTATCTTGGTAACAGCTGCTGTAGAAATTCATGTACTATTCCAGTTGTATCAACCGGCCTTGAATATATCTACCTCAGTTTCAACTAATCTCTTTTCGTTTGGACATAGTTATAAATTTTTCAAAATTGTATTAACTGTTTTAAAAAAAGTTAAGAGAGATGTCATAAAATTAAAGAAATGAGTTAACAGTAGTCTAGTTATTTGTTGGGACTTATAAATGGTCCTTAACCGAGTACATGATAGATCTCTAGGCAGCTGTGGAAGCACCCCAGAATGTTGGTTATATATTTTAGAGGAGAATTGACATGACTGGTAGTGTGCTAATCCATTAGAAGTAGATTCTATTCATTATTTGGCAGCACATAAAACTATTCTAAAGTAGATTATTTCCTAGTTGACAAGCAAATGCTATCTAACGTGATCTACACTGAGATGGTTACCGCACATGGACAGATCATGCACTGATCTATATCACTCTGAAAGATGCTTTTGCACCTTCATTATTATTTACATGGCACAACCATTTTTTATTGAAATCCACTGAAATTGCTTCAGAGATTAACAAATCCCTTGAGGATTAGTCTGAATTCTGCTTCAGCACTTTCTGAAGCATCATGGTGTGTGCATAAAGCATATATACGATGGATATGTATAGCTATAGCCTCTAGGGAGAAACATAAAATAGAGACGGAAAAAGCTCAGTATCTAAAAACAACCTTAGAACAATTAATTTGAAACAATACGAACACCATTTATCGAAATTAAAATAAAACTTCTATTTGAGAGGAGATCACATAGATAAACTGTTAGCCCAAAGAGTGAAAAATTTACAGGTAAAATCTAAGATCCCTTTCCTTTTGTCAGCAAATAAAGGGAAAATATATGACCCTCAATAAATAGCTGAATCCTTTGAAGAATATTACAGATCGCTATATATTTTAAAAGATAATGGGAGAAATGTATGGTCGGCTTTTTCACCCTTTTCTGGTGTAAAATATATCTAAGTGAGCAGTCAATGATGTCTAATGTGCCTAATGAATGTGTTAGGCGCATTGTTCGTAAGACTCAACACTTTCTAATGCGCCTAACATAAGGGGGCATTTTGGGGGTGTTCTGGGGGTGTGTCGCACCACACTCGTAATATTAGACACATATATGAATGTGGTTATGCAAAACTAGATGCATTACTGCTCTAACAGGAAGGCTTATTTCAATGTGGTCTGCCTGAGTAATTTCTGATGACTATCAAACTACATAAAATTAAATTATTTAAATTTAATAAAAAAATTATCATATAAAATTAATCTAAAATATATAATATCCCAATATTTAAATTTAATAGAATCTAAAACTAGTTTTACATTAAATAATCCACTGATGTTGTTGTGCACATTTTACCATTTTTAATTTTTACTACATTACATTTGAAAATTATTTTTGCTGCTCTCACCCTTTATTCTTACATACAGCAAGATCCAGCACACCACAGGTATTGCTGGGACCTGTGGTCCTCCAAGCAGGATCAGTACCATAGTTTCTATTCACTGACATGCTATTCTAATGTCTTTTCTTTTATTTCCAGCCAATCTATAGCCTTTATACATGTTAGGCACATTACTAATGCGCCTAAGTTTTGTAATGCGCCTAACACATAGGCGAGGCACGTCGAACTTTAAACTGCATTTATGAACGCACAAAATCTACTTTCATACATTCAGGCGCATTATACACTAAAAAACGAGACTCGACAATTCCCTTTGAAACGCCTTCCTTCATACATGTCTCCCAATGTCAGTTAGTAGACAATGAATTTATGATTTCCTTTCAAAAGTTTTGCTCCCCTCTATATCTGCAGGGCACAGAAAATTTCCCAATTCCATTATAACATTGTGTAAAATAGAGCAAGCAATCAAACTAAAATTAACATATCTCAAGATCCAGATGGTCTTACAAATAAGTATGAATAGTATTTGCGAATACTTTGACCCCACAGCTAATTCATAATTCATAAAGGAGCCCCTCTAAAAGAAATGCTAGAGGCCATAATTACAACCATACAGAAGCCTGAGAAACCTTCTGATGAAGTAACAAATCAAAGGTCAATAACAACAGGCTGAAAATTATTTTGCCTTCCTTAATTGATAAAGACCAGGGGGGATTTTTACAAGGTAGATAAACAAGAGACGGAATATGGCAAGTGCTAAATTTGCTACACTCCATTAACAAAAGCAATACCCCTATGGTGCTTTTATCTCTAGATGGAGAAAAAGTTTTTGACAGAATCAAATGGGTTTATCTTCAGGAAGTCTTGCAAACATATGGTTTTACTGGATACTTCTTGAAAGCTTTATTGTCCCTCTACTAATCTCCGTCTGTGTACACCTATTTTTTTTTTTTTCTCACAAGCATTTGCAACTGTGAATGGAACACGTCAAAGTTGGCCTCTATCTCCTTAAATCTTTTTTTTTATTTACATTTTTAATTAATTTATTTCCGTTTTTAGCAATGAGTAATACAGTGTAACAGTTTAAATTGGTACATCTTTCTGCAAAACAAAGAATTGAAATCAAATCTCAAGTTTCATTGAATGATTGCAAATACTTGTATCTCTGTATGTTGTGGAGAACAACACGCTGAAAGATACAGTACAATAGAACAAAATAAAGTAAAAACAAAAGGGAAAAAAATACAACATATTTAGGTGTACAAAATATATAACACATGGACTTGACAAAGGAACAAAAGGAAGGGGGAGGGGAAAAGAAAATAGGTCCTACACTGGACTATTAGAGTTCACGGAAGACGGGTTAAGAATCCAGTAGTTGTCCCAGATAGACCACATTTTGTAAAAGAGATCAAGCCTTTTGTGTAAGGAGGCTGTCAAATGCTCCATCCGTCGACCTTTCAAATTTTTGTATAGCCTCGGATGTTGGTGAAGGATTTTTTTCCATCTGTACATCAAAAGGGGTGCGGGGGGGCCCCTGCTGCCCCCCAGCCCACGCCCCTCCTATTGGGTGCTGCCCTTTTGGCGACCCCAACTGGACGAAAGCCCCTATGCTGCAAATGCGGGGCCCATCAGGGAAAACCCCAAGGGTAAATTGGCCCGAGCGGTAACGGTCAAAAACGCAAACCCCAAAATCAAAAACCCGAAAAATAAATAGGAAACAACCCCGAGGGTTAACATAGGGGGGAACGAGTACAAAAAACGAGGACAAAACGAAGTCAGGCAAGCCGAGGTCAATAACAACGGAAACTTTTGCAAATACCACAGGGAAAAACAGGGGAAAACCCATCAAGGCAAGGCCTGAGAGGTCTGAGCCAGTTTAAAAGGTTTTCCCGGACACCGCCCCAGCAGCTGATTGGTGCGGCATCCGGGCCCTCTGATTGGCCTGACCGCCACACCCCTTGTTGGGAGAGGCTGCAGAACTGTCACTCCTGAGCTTCAAAGCAGCATCTCTCCCAGGGCGTGGGTCCAAAGCAGAGGGTTACACCCTTACTGGGTGTTGCCGCATATAAACAGAAGGCTGCCTGCCTGGACGTATGACAGTAACCCCCCCTTTTAGGAGGGGCCACCGGACCCTCCCCTGGTTTGGGTTTCTCTGGATGAGCCTTGTGGAATTCCCTAATAAGGGCCTTAGCATGTATAGATCTAGCAGGAACCCGCGACCTCTCCTCAGGACCGTACCCCTACCAGTGCACTAGGTACTGTAACGAGTTTTGCACTTTATGAGAATCCACGATTTGAGCAACCTCATACTCCAACTCCCCCTTAACTTCAACTGGAGGAGGAGGTTTGGGAAGTGGAATAACCGAAGGCACGTACCTCTTCAGGAGAGAGCAGTGGAACACATTATGTACCTGGAAACCAGAGGGTAACTTTAGGCGGCACGTCACAGGATTAATTCGCTCCAAAATGATATAGGGAGCCACAAAGCGCGGTGCCAGCTTACCCGAAGGGACCTTTAGACGAAGATTTTGAGTAGACAACCACACCTTATCCCCAACATTAAAACCTCCGGACAAAGACGTCTCTTATCACTTATCTCCTTCTGGATGCTCTAGGCATTCACCAAGTTCTTCTGAACTTGGGCCCAGACTGTGCACAGATCGTTAAGGATAGCATCCACCCCACTGTGATCATAAGTAACGCCGGACCATGATGAGTGTCTAGGGTGGAAGCCATAGTTGCAGAAAAGTGGCGAAACACCAGACGAGCTACTATCCTGATTATTTTTTTTCGCAAACTCGACCAAAGGTAAGTATTTAACCCAGTCTCCCTGCTGATAAGAGACGAAACACCAGAGTTTATGCATAACCGTATGATTCACTCTCTCCGTCTGCCCATGAGTCTCAGGGTGAAAGGCAGAGGAGAAGGACAGGGTGATACCCAGAGCCTTACAGAGAGCTCTCCAAAAACAGGAGACAAACTGAACTCCTCTGTCAGACACAATATTCTCGGGTAACCCATGCAGTTTAATGATATGTTTAATGAAAAGCTCGGCCAGCTTTTTGGACGATGGTAATGCTTTTAATGGAATCAGATGGCACATCTTACTAAAATGATCAACAACCACCCAAATGACAGTCTTACCCTCAGAGGTAGGAAGATCAGTCATAAAATTCATGGAGATGTGAGTCCATGGCCAGTCCGGTATAGGCAGAGGGCAAAGTTCACCAGGAGGTCCAGTTCTGGGAACCTTTGCCCAAGCACAGATGTCGCAGGCTGTCACATAGGCCCCCACATCATGAGACAAAGATGGCCACCAATAATTTCGGGAAATAAGTTTCTTAGTGCCAGACACTCCAGGATGTCCAGATAATACAGAATCATGTACCGTATATACTCGAGTATAAGCCGAGTTTTCAGCACAAAAAATGATGCGTGAAAAACCCTCCCTCGGCTTATACTCGAGTCACCCGTCGGCACTCGGCGCTGCGAATGGCCCGAGTGCCGACAGGGAGCTTCAGTTATATGCGGCTCCTCCCCGGAGCCGCATATAAAATGAAGGGCCCAGCACGGCTGAACAGAGTCCCCGGGGGCTGCGCTGGCCCCCGGGCACTGTCCGTCATCTCTTCCCCTGCATGCGACTCCTCCGGAGCGCACACAGGGAAGAGATACCACTGCGGGGCACAGAGCGAGCGTTCCGTGCTCCGCAGTGGACTCCGGGCGGCCGCAAACTCTCCGGAGCGGCCGCGGCTGTCCCGGGGCTCCCCGGCACAGGCAGCGTGCATGTCATCACGCTGCCGTGCGCGGCCTGAAGACGTCACCCGCCTGTGCCGGGGAAGAGCGCGCGGGACCCGAAAAGCGAGGGAGGCCGGCCAGTGAGGGAGAGGAGCAGCGGGGAGCCAGGTAAGTGATTTTTTTTTTGTTTTAAAACGTTGCCTACACCTGCCTATACCTGTCTAGTACTGCCTATTGCTGCCTATAAGCCTACCTATACCTGCCTAGTACTGCCTAGTACTACCTATACGCCTACCTATACCTGCCTAGTACTACCTATACCTGCCTAGTACTGCCTATAAGCCTACCTATACCTGCCTAGTACTGCCTAGTACTAACTATACGCCTACCTATACCTGCCTAGTACTGCCTATACCCGCCTAGTACTGCCTATAAGCCTACCTATACCTGCCTAGTACTACCTATACCTGCCTAGTACTACCTATACCTGCCCATACTGCCTATAAGCCTGCCTATACCTGCCTTATACTACCTATAGCCTACCTATACCTGCCTAGTACTATGGGGGACTTATAGCTGCCTATACCAGCCTTGGGGGACATTACAACTGCCTATATCTGCCTATGGGGGACATTAAACTGCCTATGTATTTTATTGGTATCTATTTTTATTTTTTAAAATTCACCAGTAGCCGCTGCGTTTTCCACCTAGGGTTATACTCGAGTCAATAAGCTTTCCGTTTTTTTGTGGCAAAAGTAGGGCCTCGGCTTATACTCGGGTCGGCTATACTCGAGTATAACGGTAATTCTTTTAATAAACGTAAAAAAACTGGGTGGGGACAAAGACTTTAGAAAAGGGCAATAACGGGCTCCTCTCCTGGTGGGTCTTTATCTCATGGCCCCGCGGGGGGAAATACTGAGCCACCGTCCTTTGGGGAAAAGGACACCGGGTATCCTGAGATGAGTGACGGGACGAAACTTTTTTGACATGCGTCAGTTTAAAATTTTAAACCGGTTATAGGGGAAACCCCAAATTAAAGCTAGTGAAGAAAAATCCCAAAGGCCTGCGGGGTTTTAAAACCCCTTAGAAATTTTTAAAAAAGTAGTTCTTAGGTCATTTTGGGCCCCCACTTGGTGTTTGGGGACCCTTTGAGGAAGTGGCGCCATTCCTCAAAGGCCCCTAATAGGGAAAATTTCCGTTCCCAACTCATAAATCCTCTTGCGGGGGAAATTTTTCGAGGAAGAAGGCACAGGGGCGGAGATTAGTCAAGCAGCTGGCCCCCGAGCAGAACCCCCCCTTCCAAACTCAAAAACATCTACCCCACCCTGAAAGGGCTTGGGATGGCCGCTTGAAAACCCGCACCGGGGCTCGACAAAAAACTGCTCGTTTCCGAAAGCCCCAAAAGGCCCCGGGTTGCCATTTCTGATATTTACTCCCTTTTTATCATATCGTCAATGGGTGGCGAGACAGAAAAATTTCGAATAAATTTTCCCATAATAATTAGCGAAAACCCCTGGGGAAACCCTGTAAGGCTTTCGGGGGAAAGGAGGGAACCCAATCAAGAATTGCCGGACCATCGCGGGATCCATACGGAATGAGTTGGGCCGTCAAAATAAAAAATCCCGGGAAAAAGGGAAACCCTCCTGAACCCCGAAAACACATTTCTCAATTTTTGACAAATAAACTATTGACCTTAAAAATCTGCAAACTTGCCCGCACATGTTTCACTGTAAAGCTCATTTCCTCCCGGTTTAAATTTAAAATGTAAACCAAATTTTAACACCATAAAAACCCGCCCAAAATGAGCCCCCTTAAAAAAACTTTTAAAAGGGTTTCCTGGAAGACCGAAAGAGCTTTGCAAAACCCAAAAAGGGGCATAACCAGGTATTCAAAAGGACCTTCCGGGGTAAAAATCGTTCCATTCGCCCCCCCCTTTTTAAAACCGAAAAAAGTTATAAGCCCCCTCCGGTCCAAATTTAAAAACCCCAATTTGGGCTCCCTGGATCTGTTTAAAAACCGATGGGGAATTTTAAAGGAAAGGGTTTTTTTTTTTTTTAAACCGTTTCCCTTGTTCTTTTTTCCTGGAAATTCAATACATGGACGAGGCTACCATCTTTTTTCTTAACGAAAAAAAACCCCCCGGAAACCCAAGGGGGACACGAAGGCCCGGAAAAGACCCTTCTGTAGATTTCTGCTATATACTGCTTTCATAGCCAAAAGCTTTCGGGACCCGACAGATTGTAAAATCCTCCCTTTGGGAAACTTCCCCCCCCCGGCAATAGTTCAAAAAGCACAACCCTAGGGCCTATGTGGGGGGTTACTCACCAGATGAGTTTTTGGAATCACCACAGCTAAGTCGGGAAAAAAGGGCGGGAAAATTCTGCTCTATTTCCAAAATTTTAAACCAAGAAGGATGGGGAGACATTTTTTAACACACGGCTTACCCCCCCCTTTGCCAAAGTTTCTCCAATTTTCCAGCCCAATTCACGGGGGTTAATTTTTTTAAAAGCCAGGGCAACGCAAATCCCAAACATCAGCAGGTAACCCTCCGATAAACAGGGGTACCCCTCTCCGTATGAATAGACCCCCCAAACATCTCAAGGTCAGAGTGCAATGTTGGATCTTCCCCTTGAGCAACGAGGGAGAATCGATCCGCAACTACCTTCACTGAATCAAAAGGGCCTCCCCGGGAAAGGCCCCCCAAAAGCTTAAAAAAAAAATGCATCAACAAAAAAAAATTAGGGGCCGATCCCGAAAAACCCCAAAGGCAAACCCCCGAACCCGACAGGAAAGGGTATGAAATCTTAACAGGAAAACAATAATTTTTTCGACACCCCCTAGGGAAATTTCCGTTCCCTAGGGGCCTTCCCCCCCAGTCCCCTAGGCGCTGGGGTTTTTCCCCCCTGGGCATTTTCCCTTTGGACACCACAAGAGGTGACCTTCTCTGCCCCCGTAGTAGCAGGGTCCCTGAATTCGGGAAGATGTCCCCGCGGGCCCCTTTGGGGCTGCCCCGCAAAGGGGCCCCTAAACCCGCATGGGCCCTCCAAGGGGCCCCCCTCCGCCCAGCTGGTTCAGGGGGGGGGCAGAACGGGGAACAGTGAAGGGGGGGGCAAACGCGGAAATTTACCTTTTTCCCCCACGTCTTTTCTAAAAAACCCTCCCGTTTCCCAAACCCTAATGCCAGAGCCATGGCAAAACATCCCCGAAATGCCAGGGGGTTTGGGAAGCCAAACCCAAAAAGTCCTTCACAAAGTCGGCTAAACCCCCCAAACTAAACTGCAAAAAGGGGGTGGGGGGGTCATTCCCCCCCGATGGAACACAAACCCAAAGCCGGGAAAAATGAAAAAATACCTTTTAAATGTCCTCTTTGCCCTGTTTTAAAAGAGGTGAGCCCGAGTCTCGGCCATGCCTCCCCCATCGGGGTCCCCCAAAAGAAACCCAAGGATTTAAAGAATCGCCACAGAAGACAACTCGGGCGATTTAGGGGGTTTAAAAAAATGCCCAAAAACCTGGGGAATTTTCCTTGGAGAAAATGGGTAAAAAAAAATTCCCCCCCTGTTCCTCATTCCCCGAGGTACGTTGGCGGAGGCGAAAAAACAACCCCGGGAACCCTCCTTTTTAAAGTTTTGAAATGCCCTCCGCACCGGAGAACTTATTGGTAACTGGGTAGGGGGTTCCACAACAAGGAAAAGGGATGCCGGAGGACCCTGGGGGTGAGGGGCCAAACCCTTTGGGGGCCCCCTGCTGCTGAACTCTCCGTGCAAAAAATCCCCGGAACAACTGGGTGACCCCCTGCATCTGCCCAAAACCCAAAGCAGTCAAAGGGGGTTTAAAGTGCTTGGAAAAGCAGTAACCGTCGGGCCCGTGAAACTGACACGTCAAGGAGGGGCAGTTTGGGCCCCGACTGCCACCCCAGCAAACTGGGCCCCGCCTACCTTTGGGTGGGGCCCTAGAAGGGGAGACCCAAACCCCGGGCGACAGTCCCTATGCTGCTAAGTGTAGAGCCGTCAGGGAAAACGCGAGGTCAAACGGTCCGATCGGGAAGGTCAAGAACGCCAAAGCCAAAATCAGAAACCGAAGAGTAAACAGGAAACAAGCCGAGGGTCAAACACGAGCGGGAACGAAGTACATAAACGGAGGACAAAACAAAGTCAAGGCAAGCCGAGGTCAATAACAAAGGAAGCAGTAGCAAATACTCACAGGGAAACAACAGGGGAAACCTATCACAAACAAGGCCCGTGAGGTCTGAGCGAGTTTACAAGGGTTTCCCGGACACCGTCCCAGCAGCTGATTGGTGCGGCATCCGGGCCCTCTGATTGGCCTGACCGCCACACCCCTTGTTGGGAGAGGCTGCAGAGCTGTCACTCCTGAGCTTCAAAGCAGCACCTCTCCCAGGGTGTGGGTCCAGAGCAGAGGGTTTAACCCTTACTGGGCGTTGTCGCATATAAACAGAAGTCTACCTGCTTGGACGTATGACACCATCTTCCCGAGATCAAACATCTGGCCACAGTGAGGATGTGGAGCATAATATTAGCATTGAGTTTAGGAAGGTTTTTCACTGGCCGAATACGTTTAGGGGATCTAATGGGATCATGACATCTATGATCTTACCGATAAAGTCTCTTACCTATACCCAAAATGGCTGGAGAGTCTGGCAATCTCAGAATATATGGGGTACTGAGCGCACTGAGGTACCACACCTCCAACAAGTGGGTGGAGACTGGGGATTCAATTTAAGCAAGATGTCAGGAGTGTGATGCCAAAATAAGATAATTTTACAAAGATTTTCTTTACAGGTGATGCAGTTGGAGGATCTAGAAAAAGCTTTCCATATAGCCTGCCAAGTGGAGTAGGGGATAGGTCTGCAAAGGTGAAGCTCCCATCTGTCCATGTATTTGTGAGTCAGATTTTGACTCACTCAAAAACACAACAAGTCTATACCTACAGCTCAATGGCTGGACTAAAGCCTGAATCCAGTAGAAGGCAACACTGTGGTACTTGGGAAATATAATCAGGTGCAGGTAGCTCAGACACCCCCCACTAGGCGGACACTTAGATGATAAAAAACTGCACATTTATTTGATACCTGTTCACACCATTATACAGAAAAGCCATAGTATAATACATGGGGAGATTATAATAATGGAGAAGGTTAGAAAGAACATGTCCACCCTTATGTTTGCTAGTCATTAAGATTTCCTTGGATACTCTGTGTCTGCACTGAGCCCAGATAAAACGTAGAATGGCAGTTTGAAGTGATCGCAACTCGTGGACGGACAGTGCTATGGGAAGAGTTTCAAATAAATAAAAGAGTTTTTGTAAAATAGACATTTGACAGAATTTATCCTGCCAAAGAAAGAGATCGGTAGGGATTGCCATTTTTGAAGTGTGCCTTTTAGTTCTTTAAACAGGGGAGGAAAGTTGAAGAATATTTATACATAATGAAGGTGCCTAAGTAATTAAAAGAGTGGTCTCATGAAGGGAAAATTACTTTTGATGGAGGAAAAGGTGGAAGGTAAGAGATTGATAGGGAAAGCCTTTGTCTTGGAGGTATTGATTTTAGATCCCTATAATTTAGTAAATTGTTCTAAAAGAGCATGAAGAGCCAGGAGGGTTGTATGGAGATCTCTTAGGGTTAGCAGAATGTCATCCACAAAAAGCAATAGCTTGAATTTGTTGTCTCGTACCAAGACATTTCTAAAATTGCGGTTATACCGGATAGAGGTTGCTAATGGCTCTATACAGAGGGCAAACAGGAGCGGGGAAAGGGGACATCCCTGCCGTGTTCAATTCTTAATCTGATAAGGTTCAAATGTACAATGTGGGAGTTCGATAGAAGCAGATGGGGAGGAGTGAAGTCCCTTTATAGCTGTCAGAAATTCCCCATTAAACCCAAAAGTGGCCATCTTCTCAAACAAGAAAGGCCAGCCCAGCCTATTAAAGACCTTTTTGGCATCTAGACTTAAGAGGAGGACCTATTCCACCCAAGAGTTCAAGACATCAACAAGATCAATGGTCCTTCTGGTATTGTCACCTACTTGCCAACCCAACTTGGTCTTTGTTGAGCAGCTGGGGCAAGCATAATCTGTTTGCTAGAATTTTGTTAACATTTTTTAAAAAGTTTTAATTTTTAAAAGCTATGGGGTGATAACTTGAACTATTCACCTGATCCTTCTCCATTTTAACAATGAGAATTAACCCCTTAATGCCGAGGCTTATTTTTTCATGTTCGTTTTTCCCTCTCTGCCTTCCCAGAGCCATAACTTTTTTTTTTTTTCCATCTACATAGACATATGAGGACTTTTATTTTGCAGCACAAGATGTACTTTCTAATGGTGTCATTCATCGGACCATAGAATATAATGGGAAACCGCAAAAGAATTCTAAGTGGGGCAAAATGTGGAAAAAACGTCCTTGCGCAATGATTTGTTTTTACAGTGTTTAAATTCCTCTTTTGGAAATTATGAACAATTTGATTTAAGAAATTTCTTATTAAGAAATACGAAATGTCTACTACATCTATAACTATGTCAAGGCTAAATATGTTAGGCAGATCAAGGTAAAATTCCTTCTAAGTCTTAGAAATATTAACATTTAAAACTTAGTGAATAGTAGAGAAGTCACTTAGCCCTATGGTTTCTCTGACAAAGATGCATCAGCATGCCTTCAAACACATACTACTTCATGGACATGGGTGTCAGCAGAGTGATCTATACAGTGTCAGTGTAAACAGTGACACCTCTATTACTTTTGGTTCCATAAAAAAAGGTTTTATATTATGTTTAAAAGTACATGTGCTCGAAAGTGAAAGTAATGATTAGGCCTGTGTGCATGTTATTTATTTAAATTAATTATTTTATTAAGATACGTATGTGTTTATATAAATATTAATATTTTTAATAATTAAAAGGAGGTATCTATTCTATTCTACGAAGATAAACATATGTGACCTATGTATGTTTTGTATTTTTGTTTTTTAAATGCACTGATACACTATTTTCCTATAACATTATTTGGCACCTTGGCCTTTTATTGGAAATTGAGCAATAAAAAAAAATAGAAAAATAAAATTGAAGACACAAGGAAAAATTATATTTATATTTTTAAAACAAGATACGAACTTTGAATAAGGTTAAGAGGCCTTTTTAACACAAATTTTAAACAAATAAGCAATGAATATCCGGGGCATACAGTAGGTAGATGGTAGCCATTTGGTGCAGACAGATATCCGTTACACAAGTCATCAGACATCAGTTCTGGAGAGAGCAATCACGATGGAGGCAGGCAAATTTCAAGCACACAGCACCTTCTGGAAATAGTTTGTGAAGGTGTCTCTCACATTGACAGCTGTTTCAGATGGACGACATCCAGAACACTGGAATGGAGAGTCAATAAAAGTGGACTCTGTACCCACTTCTACATTTGTGCTGGTCTTATAATCACGGATATGGTTATATAGGGCACAGGCCACTTTTATTACTAAATCCACTGTGTTCTCCTTTAACAGCAATACCCATGTGAAAACTCACTAGTCAAGATTCTAAAGGTAACTTTCTACAAATTTTCTTGCTTGGTGTAGTCCAAAAACATTCATTGCCATCAGGAATCTATATTTGTATGGCCCCTTTAAGAACAGTTTTAGCTTGCATTAGATAGTATTGTCTGTAAGTTTCCCAGTACCTGGGCTTCATTATCACATGGTTCTCTTATCAATGTTTAGTGAGATCAAGTTATCTTTATATCACCACTTACCTACACAGCTTTCTCATTGACGTTTAGTGAGCACAACTCATGTTTATACTACTACCTAGCAATGTTTAGGGATAAATGATGGCACTAGGAGCTTTTGCAATGTTTCATCTGGTGAAGTATTTGTCTGGTGTTGAATGATGTCGAAAGAGCTGGCCACTCAGAAGAGGACTACTACACCAGACAAATTAAACCTGTTAGACCTTGTGTAACACTTGGTTGTGCAAGCCTTTGTTCAATACATAAACTGGTGAACAGTGCTGTGAGGTTAGAAGCCTGATGACCTGTGGGCTATAGGGGGATGCCCCACCACCACAGTGTGGATCCCAGGGATCTCTCTATCCTCACTGTTCCGCTTCTCACAGCTGATGTTCTGAATAGATGAAGTTTAATTTCTGGTAAAGTTTTTCCAGTATAGTGTGTAATGTAAGTATTTGTAATCCATATTATGCGTGCTTTGCCTTTGAAGTCTATATTATGCAAAAGTGTAAGTAATATCACACTATCTTCTTTTGTAATAATTTAATAATTATAATAAAATGAATTGTCATGGGGGCTGGAGCGGGTGCCGTCGCCCCCCTGCGGCCGCCCCCCTGCCCGCAGAGGGTCTGGCGTGGGTGCCGCGGCCGCCCGCATCCAGCCCCTTGCTGCCCGGGTCCCACCGCCTGGTCACTTACCCGTCCACGCTCCTGTGCTTCCTGCTTCTGTCTGTCCCGGCCGCCGTGCGCACACCCGCTGCTTAGGGCGCGCGCGTGACGACTGGTCTGGTTTTAAAGGGCCAGCGCGCCGGTAATTTGTCTATTGGCGGCCGCTGGTCCTATATAAGGTACACACCCCCTGCACTCTCTGCCAGATTGTTGGTGTGCGTTGGTGTCTTGAGAGAGTTTGGAGTTCCGTTTGATTTCCCGTGTACCAGTCCGTCCGCTACGTTTCCTGACCTTGCTGTTTGCCGCCTTTCCTGACCATCTGCCTGTCTCTGACCACGAACCTCTGCCGCCCGTCCTGACCTCCTGCCTTTCCCGGACTACGTCTCTGGATTACGATTCTATACCACGCATTACCCCGGCCGCCATCGCAAGCAAGTCACCTCAGGGGTAGCGACCTGGTAGCCTCACACCGCAGCAAGTCCATCCCGCTTTGCGGCGGGCTCTGGTGAATACCGGGGGCTACTTAGACTCCGCTCCCTGGCGTGGCTTAACTATCTTCACTTGCGGAGGTCCAGCGAATCCACCAACCCGTCACATGAATTGCCTTCTTTAAAGCCGTAGTTGGCAAAACACTTGGCTAAAGCTGGCATTACAAACCTGTCTCCGCACATCCAGTTCCCTCTGAAGGTATGGCAGCCACTTGTTGGTCATTAATGGGAATGCCTCATCTGCAATCAACACAAAGGGTACTGGAGCCGTGATTTGGGGCAGTGGTCTGGGAGGTGGCATTGTGAGCTGATCTTGCAGCACTGTATGACCAAAATCTGTGCCCCTTAAAATCCCCTCTACTGCAATAGGCACTGACTTCAATGCCCACAAACATGTAATGTACATTAATAACCACCAACAGAACCACTAAAAAATATTTCTTGTAATTATAATATAGATATCAAGTCATATCACAAGTTTTAGCCACTATTTTACTGATAGTGGACTTTCCTACACGGAACTGCAGGTGCAATAAAATAAAGCTCTTCCCAGTTGTGAGAAACTTAAAAAAAATATATAATAATATTTGACCATGGGAAACAAATAAATTTCATCACAAATATACATTGAATAAAGCATAGACAAAGTTTCCACAAATAAGAAAGGAATATGTGACAATAAGTGTATCGCAAAGTGATGAGCAATCTATCGGTGGAACTGATGGCTGAATGCCTTACAGTATCATGTCTGTGAAGGTGTTGCCCAATGATCTCAATTATTCCATCCAAGGCTTTGATTGAACTCTTTTTTAAACTGTTACATTTTTCAGGAAAACTATGGAAAAGCAGAAAGAAAGTATTCAGAATACACATAATGCACAATACTTTCAATAATAAGTAAGCACAACGAGGGTAACATTAATATTGTATGGATAGTATGGTTACCAAATTTCCAGAATTTGCTAATGGGAAAGTTATTTGAAAAAAGATTATATGAATAGGTAGCATATAATTACAATTCAGGGTAATACGTAATGGGCGACATCTATGAATCTCGGCAAGTCGGTGCGCACGTTTTCGAGCACTCGAATGTGAAATCTGCGCCTCATGTATGTCAGCGCCCGAGTTGCACTCATACATGTGTGTAAAGTCCACCGCGCCTCGCCAGTGTGTTAGGCGCAGTGCGGAACTTAGGCGCAGTGCGGGACTGTGCCTAAGATTCACCACCCGAGGAGGTGTGCTCATACATGCGGTGAAAAGTTCCCTGCGCCTCGCCAGTGTGTGAGGCACAGTGCGGGACTCTAGTGCGCAGAGGACTGTCGCTATACATGCGGTGAAAAGTTCCCTGCGCCTCGCCAGTGTGTTAGGCACAGTGCGGGACTTAGGCGCAGAAGGACTGCGTATAACATGTATTCCGATTCGAGTCAGGCTGGAAATGAGCGAGAAATCATTAAACATGGTAGTGAATAGCAAAAAGAGTTGTCTTTCAAATGAATGAATGAATAAAGTGAAAAATCAAAGCTGTCTAAAAACGATTAAATGTAGTGAAAAAGTAGATCATTAAAAATTAAAGTGAAAATATATAAGATCGCTCAAAAAATAAATCTCAGCTTTCAGCTACGTGAGGCAGGGAGTATGAATAAAAAAAATCATTTTTATTAGGTATAAAACATTATCTGAAAAAGAGCTCAAACCTAAAAAATACATTAAAAAAAATCACTTTCTAAAAATCTAGAACGGCGCTACATCAGGGATTGGGATATTAAAAACTGCCGGGAAATACAGTAATTCAAATTCTGTAAGCTCTTCTCATTGGTCGGCAAAAACCAACCAATCAGAATTGGAGCGACAGTGACCCATTATAACCTAAGGAGGAGTATTGACCAATTAAATTGAAAGGCGGGACAGTTCAAAATACAGTAAAAAAGGCAGAAAAGAGCTGATTGGTTGAACTAGCGGGGGCTTGGCTATCACGGCCAATCAGTGTGCGAGCTACTTTGTTCCATTGTAGTCTATGGAGATATCGGGGCAATGAAATCTCGGCTCTCAGCTCCGTGAGACATGGAGTATGATTAAAAAAAATCGTTTTTATTAGGTGTAAAATATTATCTGAAAAAGAGCTAAAACCTTCTATAAACATACATCAATCAAATCCCTAACAACGCGTTTGTCGCCGAGACCGGCACTACATCAGGAATTGGGATATTGTAAATTGCCAGGAAATACAGTAATTCAAATTCTGTAAGCACTTCTCATTGGTCGGCAGAAACCATAAAAACCTTGCCGATTTCAACTTTGTCGATAAAAATCGCTCAACACTAGTGGTTGCTGAAGTCAAGTGCTTAACTGTTGCCCTGCTAAAACACACAGAAAACACTTGAACAGCTATAGGACCACAGCTGCCTGGGTCAAAAGGCATATTGTGGTTAAGAAAGAAGTACGATGCTTGGTGGATCGTGACAGTACCCCTCCTTTTAAAAGGGGCATTTGGACCCTCAACATAGCAGATTCCGAACCAGGAGACATGAGACCAGGTATGTCATCAGGAACAGCGGATTCTGGACTGGAGGTGTCATCAGGAGCAGCAGATTCTGGACTAGGAGGCACAACACCAGGAGTGTCACCAGGCGAAGCAGATTCCAGACCAGGAAAAAAAAATTGATGCAGCCATCTTGAAGCCCTAAGCTGTCACTCTGAAACATTCAGCCAGGTAATCAAATTGTTCTGCATGGCTGTCATCCCTGAAGGAAGCCTATTTTAAGATGATGCACAAACAGTTTGATGAAAACAAATAGACTAAAGACATGAATTACTGGAACCATATCCTGTGGTCTGATGAATCCAAGAATGTGTGGCAGCACCCAGGTGAGGAGCACAAAGACATGTCAAGCCTAGTTGTGGGAGCATCATGTTTTGAGGCTGCATGAGAGCTGCTGGCTGTAGGGAGCTACAGTTCATTGAGGAAACCATAAATGCCAACATATACTGTGACATACTGAAGCAGAGTATGATTAGAGATGGGCGAATTGATTCTAACGAAGTGAAATTCGTTTAGAATTTCAGGAAAACTTCGGTTCGGAACGAAGTCGAACTTTGGGGTACTTCGGGTGAACGAAGTGTGCTTTTCATTGATAAAATGGCTGCAAGCACATGGCGTTACATGGGGAAAAGAACTCTGGGAGGAAGAAGGCATAGCCTGGATGACATGTGCAGAGATGAAGCCAATCAGAGACTGGCGGGATTCTGTGACGTCACTGCACTATAATAAGTCCGTCGGGGACGCTGGGAGCCCCACACTCCTCTCACTGTACTGATTAGGGAAGGTGCTGCCGCGGCTGCTTGTGAAAGCTGATACTAAAGAACTCATTTTTATACAGCGATTTTTGGGGGGAGTCTCAGCTTGTCTCAGAGACTGCTTCTCTTAACGTTCTATTTCTGATTTTGTGGGGTATTGGATCTGAAGTCCAATGTGCGACCAGTGCAGCTGCATATGCATTTTAATGCTATCTGCTCACAGCACATTGAATATCCAAGGGTGATCTAAGCCTGTTTTTTTATTCATTTAAAAAAAAACAGCGTTTTTACTATACAAATACCACTTCATTTTTGGCTGCTCAATTCTTTTGCGCAATTTACATCCAGGGGTTAATTAAGCATTGTTCTGCTGCTGTGGTGACTAAAAGAAAACGTTTATTTCATCGCCAATAAATACATTTTTCCTGTAGCATAATTCACAAGCGAAGGTTAATTACAAGTTTTCCTTTTGTTGTGTAGCGTAAAAACACGCCATTGTAACACACTACAAAGCTCGTAGTTTTTGGTTGCTCAATTCTTTTGCGCAATTTACATCCAGGGGTTAATTAAGCGTTGTTCTGCAGCTGTGGTGACTAAAAGAAATTGTTTATTTCACCGCCAAAAAATACATTTTTCCTGTAGCATAATTCACAAGCGAAGGTTAATTACAAGTTTTCCTCTTTGTGTGAAGCAAAAAAAACACGCCATTGTAACACGCTACAAAGCTCGTAGTTTTTGGTTGCTCAATTCTTTTGCGCAATTTACATCCAGGGGTTAATTAAGCGTTGTTCTGCAGCTGTGGTGACTAAAAGAAAACGTTTATTTCACTGCCAAAAAATAAATTTTTCCTGTAGCATAATTCACAAGCGAAGTTATTACAATTTTCCTTTGTTGTGTACATAAAAAACACGCCATTGAACACGCACAATGTTGTATTTTGTTTGCTCAATTCTTTGCGCAATTTACATCAGGGTTAATAAGCTTGTCTGCTGCTGTGGGACTAAAAGAAACGTTATTTCACCGAAAAACTAAATTTTTCTGAGCAAGTTCCAAGCGAAGTTATTAAAAGTTTTCCTCTTGTGTGTACGTAAAATACCGCATTGTAACAGCTACAAAGTGGTAGTTTTTGGCTGTAATTCTTTTGGAAATTTACATCCAAGGGTTAAGTAAGTCTTTTTCTGCAGTTGTACTCAGTAAAAGACCTTTTGTTTGTCACCGGCACAGAAAAAAATTCTGTAGCATAATTCATATCCGAAGGTTAATTAAGCCTGTTTGTGCTTTTATATTCAGTAAATACACAGATTTTTTTAAAGGGCACTTTACAAGTAAATTTTTCCTCCCCATTTGTGGAGCGCAATTTTTTACCCAAAGGGGTTACCCAAGCTTCTTAGTGCGTTCATTTGGAGTCAAATACAGGGTGTGTATTTTATCATATACTGATATCTTCATCAAAAAAATGTCTGTACATTTTAGAACAAACAGTATGTCAGACAGAGAGGTGGCAGGCTCTTCACCTGCGAGGGGCAGAGGAAACAAACATTCCTGGAGCACCCCAAAGGTGACAGCGCAGCAATGGGACGTCGCAGCAGGGGTCACTCGGTGAGGCCAAAAACTCCCGGGCTGTCATCTAGCGGCCGTGTGTTGTTCACCCAACCCAATGGTTCTTGATTGGTTGACTAGTCTTTCCACTTCCTCCCAGAGGACATCTGACAACCCAGCCAAGAGTCGGTGGGGAACGTCAACACAACCCTTAGTTGGCATGGCCCGGGAGCGGTCAGCGGCCCTCACCTGTCCTCATCCACCCTCTGTCCCATCCGGTTCCCTCAGCCAGATATCTACTAGTTGGGGTCTGGGCTCAGCGCCACTATATAGCGGGATGAACAATTTGAGGAGGGCAGTCAGCAGCTACTTGGCAGCGAAGAAATGGGGCCAATATCCCCTGTTCTTGCAGTAGGCGGCAAAGTATAGATGTTGAGAGTGGCATGGGAGGTCATGTTGTGAGGGGTCAGCCTTGCATACCAAGACCGTGATGAGGACAGCAGTGACGTTGAAACACAAATAGATGATGATGTAGCCAACCGCACTTGGAGCCGGGTGAGGCAAGGGCTACATCATCGTCAGGAGAAGAGGGCGTAGTTTGGGCGCGTCAGGAAAGCGGGCGCACCCAGCAAGGGGGTTTTGTGTGGCCGTGAGTCAGCAGGGTAGCAGCAGTGTGAGGTCGGGAGCCAAGTGGCCACGGGGTAAAAAAACCCGCTTCCAAGAAAGTAGCGGCACAGGGGCTCAGCGAGGCAGCGGCGGCAGTAATCACTCAGTGTGGAGCGTTGGCGGTAAAATCCGATACTCGGCGGTGTGGCAGTTCTTTGCTAAGACACCGGAGGAGCCGAATATGGGTATATGTAGAATCTGTGGGCAGAAAGTGAAGCATGGCCAGGGAGCTAACTTTGGCACCACTGCCCTGCATCAACACATGCAGCGTCACCATCCGGTGGCCTGGTAGAAACATGGCTCAGATGTAGTGGTCCATCCTGCCGCCGCAGAAACAGCAGCAGCAGCGCCCAGTGGCATGCATGCCATTGCAGCCAGTCAAGGCTCCACCACCTCTGCAGAAGGGAGCTGTTTCTCTTTGACATCATCTCCCGGTCCAGATGCTCCTGCTCCTCGCTACTCCATGGCGCCAGCAGTCGTTCAGCGTGCGATTGCAAAGAGACAACATTATGCGTCCAACCATCCTAAGGTGCAGCAGCTGACCGTGCTCCTGTCCAAGTTGTTGGTACTGCAGTCCCTCCCTTTCCAAACTGTGGACTCTGCACCGTTCAGAGGACTATGGCTTGTGCTGAGCCGAGATGGAGAGTGCCAAGCCGTAATTTATTTTCCAAAAAAGCAGTACCAGCACTTCATAAATATGTAGAACAGAAGGTGGGCCAGTCCTGATTTTTTTTAAACGGTTTTTGTTCCAAGATGCACGGCAGCATGGACGTCTGGAGCTGAAAACAACGGTCGGGCCAGTAAAATTCCTTTACGGCCCACTGGGTGAATGTGCTTCCTGCCCAGGCACACCAACAACTTGGACAGGAGATGCCGCTTTCTTCTCCACGTTGTCAAACTGCGGCTCCGGGCGCCAATGTTCGCCTCCCCCCTTTCCTCCACCACCACCACCATCTAAGCCTCCACAAGTATTGCTCCATCAACCCACATGTGTAGGGCACAGCGGGGTCATGCAGTTCTACACCTGGCTTGCCTCGGCGAACAAAGTCACACGGGTTTGGGGAAACTGCTCCGCGTCATGCAGCAAGAAATCGATGTGTGGCTTTTTTTCCGCGCCAACTGCAAATCGGAACCATGGTGACGGACAATGGGAGTAACATGGTGTCCGCACTGCACCGAGGGGGGATGGTCCATGTGCCCTGCATGGCGCATTGTGTTCAATCTGGTTGTGAAAAGGTTCCTGAAGTCTTCCACCGATCTTCAGAAGATTCTGAAAATGACCAGGAAACTGTGCATGCTTTTCATCCATTCCTACAAACCCAGGAACATCCTTCCGAGTTGCAGCGGCAGAAGGGGCCTCCCCCAACACACTCTGATATGCGTTGTTTCAACCCGTTCGAATTTCCCGTCTGCACATGTTGGACCACTGTATGAACAGAGAAAGGCCATTAACGATTTTTTGATGATCCAGGCGGACAGGAGTACTCCCCTGTGTAACTTTGATGTCAGCCAGTTGCAGCTCATGCGTGACACTTTCCGTTTGTTGAGGCCATTCGAGGAGGCCACGTTATTTGTCAGCGCCAGGACTTTCGGGATGAATAACGTCATTTTCACTGCTTTCATGTCCTGGAACAGATGCTGAAAAATCTGTCTGGGCAGGGGACTGGAGATGTGGGGACTACATCTCGCGGCCAGAGGAGTGCGCTGGGGGCTGAAATGGAAAGGGGGAGGAGGACATTGGAGCAGAAGCATTGTCTGGTAAAAGAGAGATTTTCTACCCAGGGGGACAAGAGAGGAGGAGCAGGAGCAGCTGGAGGAGGTAGATGGAGATGAGGAAGACGTAGCAGATGACCCGCAAGCACCGTGGCAGTATACAGTGGAAATGGAGGCAGGGAGCCCCTGGAGTCACTTGTGCAGATGGCCCGCAGCATGCGATTTGCCTGGCTAGTGACACCGAATAGTCCCGCATCCGCCAGAGGGATGACTTTGGGTCTCCACCCTATTGGAAACCCCCGCTACCGGTCCAAAATGGGGGCCTTTTTCCCAGCTATTTAGAGGGAGGACAAAACTCAATACTATAGGGAAATCCTCTGTAGTCAGTTGGCCGCTGCCTATGTGTGGGGTCGTGCCTCCTCTGACGGTCTGACCGGGGGGTTCTTCAGCGCTCACGTACTACTGGCGCGGCTTGGGTGTGGGTAAGGTGGGGGGGGGGGTAGGAGCAGTACCAGCTCCATCAGCAGCAACCTAAGTCTGGAGTCACTGATGAGCAGCTTCATTCACCCGCCTAGTGAGGAGGCAGGCGCCAGCAGCAGCAGCAGCAGCAGGACCTGGAGCAGACCCAGAACCAACAGGTGGTGGCCTACTTGGACAGCACTCTGCCACCCCAGTTAGAAGATCCGCTGGACTATTGGGCAGCCAAACTGGATGTGTGGCCGCAACTTGCCGAGTTTGCAGTCCTGCCCGGCCAGTAGTGTGGCATCAGAGCGGGTGTTCAGTCCGGCGGGGGCCATCGTTACCCCAAGGAGAACCCGCTTGTCCACGGGAAAAGAGGAACGACTGACCTTTGTCAAGATGAATCAGGTGTGGATCGTCCAGGATGTCCACACACCAATGCCTTAGGCGTCAGACTACATCATCCAAACTGTGAGAAATGAATCTGGGTTCAAACTACCTGCCTCAGCCACTATTATGATGCCGCCACCCACCTGGGTGCCAACATCGCTGACAGTTTCTCCATCTGCCACCAACCATTTTACCAGGGACTGGTAATTGCCACCACCTCCTCAATTGTCATTGTGTACTTTATGACCTAAAGCTGCTGTTGTTGCTAGTGCCATGACATCCCCACTGTGTCAATTTTGCCACTCTCGACCTCATGCTGTTGTCCTGCCGCCGTCACCTCCCCTCTCTGTCATTGTGCCACTCTGTGGCCTACTCCGTTTTTGCCACCCCCAGAATGTCATTGTCCACGTCGACTCATGCCTGCCCCGTACCTCCCTCTCTGTAATTTGCCACTCGTGCCTACCCAGTTCTTTCCCCCAGAATGTCATTTTGCCACTCTCTGACCTCACTGCTGCCACGTCACCTCCACCTCTGTCATTGTGCGACTCTGTGGCCTGCTACTGTTTTTGCCACCTCCAGAACGTCAGTGTGCCACTCTCTGACCTCACCTGCTGCCCTGACCTCCACACTGTGTCATTGGGCCACTCTGTGGCCTACTGCTGTTCTGCCACCTCCAGAACGTCATTGTGCCACTGTCTGACCTCATGCTGCTGCCACCGTCACCTCCACTCTCTGTCATTGTGCCACTCTGTGTCCTACTCCAGTTTTTGCCACCTCCAGAATATCATTGTGCCACTGTCTGACCTCAAGCTGCGCCACACCCTCACCTCCACTCTCTGTCATTGTGCCACTCTGTGGCCTACTCCAGTTTTTGCTACCTCCAGAATGTCATTTTTGCCACTGTCTGACCTCTTGCTGCTGCCACCGTCACCTCCACTCTCTGTCATTGTGCCACTCTTGGGCCTACTACTGTTTTTGCCACCCTCCAGAATGTCATTGTGCCACTCTCTGACCTCATGCTGCTGCTGCCGTGACCTCCACACTGTGTCATTGTGCCACTCTGTGCCTACTGCTGTTTCTGCCCCCCTCCAGAAAAGTCATTGTGCCACTGTCTGACCTCATGCTGCTGCCACCGTCACCTCCACTCTCTGTCATTGTGCCAATCTGTGGCATACTCCTTTTTTTGCCACATCCAGAATATCATTGTGCCACTCTCTAACCTCATGCTGCTGCCACCGTCACCTCCACTCTCTGTCATTGTGCCACTCTGTGGCCTACTCCAGTTTTGCACCTCAGAATGTCTTGTGCCACGTTGACCTCATCTGCTGCCGCGTCACCTCCACCTCTGTCATTGTGCCACTCTGTGGCCTTAGTTTTGTCACCTCAGAATGTCATTGTGCCACTGTCTGACCCATGTGCTGTTTGGCTGCTGCCGTGACCCACAAACTGGTCATTGTGCCACTCTGTGGCCTACTCCTGTTTTTGCCACCTCCACAATGTCATTGTGCCACTGTCTGACCTCATGCTGCTGTGGCTGCTGCCGTAACCTACACACTGTGTCATTGTGCCACTCTGTGGCCTACTCCTGTTTTTGCCACCTGCAGAATGTCATTGTGCCACTGTCTGACCTCATGCTGCTGTGGCTGCCGCCGTCACCTCCACACTCTGTCACTGATGTTGCCACCTGAGCCTCAGCTTGTTTTTTTTCCAGCTGTCGCTGCCATGACTTTATCAGGCTACATTCCCCCTTCATATTTTTGGTCAGTTTTGCCTCTTAAGTGCCCAGGAATTTTAGAGTGAAGCGATTCTAAGAGGCAGCAGTCATCTGCGTGTCATACTAAAAACAACATTGTTTGAAGACCAAACCAAGCTCCCTCTGCATATTTAAGCATGGCACAATGTTCTACAGCACCCTGCAGGCTCTGTGCAGCCTGGAAATAGCTGCTTTTCAACGTGATTCGGACCAAATTTATTTTTGTCGGGAAATTCGGCGAAGTGACCGAACTGAATTTTTGAGAAATTCGCCCATCTCTAAGTATTATCCCCTCCTTTCAGGAACTGTGCCGCAGGGCAATATTCCAACATGATAACAACCCCAAACACACCTCCAAGATGACCACTGGCTTGCTAAAGAAAATGAGGGTAAAGGTGCTAGACAAGCATGTCTCAAGAAGACCTAAACCCTATTGAGCATCTGTGGGGCATCTTCAAATGGAAGGTGGATGAGCACAAAGTCTCTAACATCCACCAGCTCCGTGATGTTGTCATGGAGGAGTGGAAGAGGATTCCAGTGGCAATCTGTGAAGCGATAGTGAATTCCATGCCCAAGACAGTTAAGGCAGTGCTGGAAAATGATGGTGGCCACAAAAAAATATGACACTTTGGGAACAATTTGTCAACTTTCACTTAGGGATGTAGTCACTTTTGTTGACAGCGGTTTAGACATTGAAGGCTGTGTGTTGAGTTATTTCAACAGCACACCAAATTTACATGGTTATACAAGCTGTAGACTGACTACCTTACATTGTATAAAAGTGTCATATCTTCAGTGTTATCCCATGAAAAGACATCATACAATATTGACAAAAATGTGAGGCTTGTACTCACTTTTGTGAGATACTGTGTGTTTGATTTGCAGCACTTAATTGCGACATTGGTATTTTTCTGATTTGTGATGGCCAACAGTTACTGCAGCCAAACTAGTTATTTCAGCAGTACATTTTGCAAGAATGGTCTATATAATAAAACAGAAAAAAAGTCAATTTTATCTGTATCAAAAATTAAAAATAAAGTAAAAGTAAAAAAATTATTATTAACAATCTTTGTACATCTCTCTTCTGATTTATTGCTATTTTTCCAGTCTCGTGTTTTTCTTTTCTTTTTTAGTCTCTTTTAAAGAAGGTGATGGCTATAATTGTTTATATTTGGCTGTTTTTACACTTGTCTATATTTGTCACTTTATATATCTTGTGTATTTAGTTTTCATGCATGTTCTTGAATATTTGGGACTCAAGAGTACAAAACGCTACCCACAACAATCAGAATTTAGTTTTAATTACCATTTATGGGATACCATTTTGATACATGAGGCCTGTTGAGAATCACTCATTAAAGGGGTTGTGCACTGTTTGAAAACATAGTTGCTTTCTTTCAAAGACATCACCACACCAGTCAATGGGTTGTGGTGGCTAGTATTACAGCTCAACTCCATTAAAGGACGTGGGGCTAAGCTGCAATACCTCACATAGCCTGTGGATGGGCGTGGTGCTGTCTTTGTTAAAAATTAGACATTATTTAGTCCTGTACAACCACTTCAAGTATATTTTTAAGTATATTTTTCTCTAGTAAGTATATTGTTAGTACATTATTAGACATCACAAACTGATATAATTGATATAATGAAAATAGTTTCAAAACTGAATATCTTTATAATAAATTAAATTATCTATTTGTGTAAATATAGATTTCTGTTGCCACTTCCCACACACTTGAAGACTGACTTTATTCATTTAGAATGTGGCTAATTATTCCTTGCTGTGTTTAATTTGTTCATTATAAGCATTCTCTTTGAAAACTTGATAACATTGTTATCTTAATTACCTGTTAGTTGTTCTATAATATTCTGGCTGAATTTTTTCTCTTCATCTGTGTATGAGCAGGTAAGAATTTGCACTGCAAAGGGGAAAATCCATACTGAAAATCTGGAGAATAGCAGATACAAGTCTGCAGCTGAAGAAACTGCTACGTAAAAACTACATTTATGTTAATTGTTCTTTTTTTCATGCAGATTTTGGCATGGAATCTTCACCACAAATTTTAAGCAAATCTGCCATATTTAAATGTAGTCTTTTCTTTACCTTGGAATACACATTAAAAAAATGTTTAAAACCTGTATCCAAGTTTTAAAATGGAAATTTTCATCCTAGCTGTGAATTTTGTGATATATAACTAGAGATGGACGAATTTCCCGAAATTCGGTTCGTTCAATACGCCGGTTTTTGTCGGCAAAAAATAACTTCGTTCCGAATTACTTCAGGACGAATCACGTTCAAAAACAGCTATTTCCAGGCTGCACAGAGCCTGCAGGGTGCTGCAGAACGTTGTGCCATGTTTAAATATGCAGAGGGAGCTTGGTTAGGTCTTCATACAATGTTGTGTTTTAGTATGACACGCAGATGACTGCCGCTGCTCTGAGAATCGCTTCACCTGGGCACTTAAGAGGGCAAAACTGACCAAAAAACTCAAGCGGGAATGTAGCCTGATAAAGTCATGGCAGCGACAGCTGGAAAAAAACAAGCTGAAGGCTCAGGTGGCAACATCAGTGACAGAGTGTGGAGGTGACGGCAGCAGCCACAGCAGCATGAGGTCAGACAGTGGCACAATGACATTCTGGAGGTGGCAAAAACAGGAGTAGGCCAAAGAGTGGCACAATGACACAGTGTGGAGTTGACGGCATCAACAGCAGCAGCAGCATGAGGTCAGACAGTGGCACAATGACATTCTAGAGGTGGCAAAAACAGGAGTAGGCCACAGAGTGGCACAATGACACAGTGTGTAGGTCACGGCAGCAGCCACAGCAGCAGCATGAGGTCAGACAGTGGCACAATGACAGAGTGTGTAGGTCACGGCATCAGCCACAGCAGCAGCATGAGGTCAGACAGTGGCACAATGACAGTGTGTAGGTCACGGCAGCAGCCACAGCAGCAGCATGAGGTCAGACAGTGGCACAATGACAGAGTGTGTAGGTCACGGCATCAGCCACAGCAGCAGCATGAGGTCAGACAGTGGTACAATGACAGTGTGTAGGTCACGGCAGCAGCCACAGCAGCAGCATGAGGTCAGACAGTGGCACAATGACATTCTGGAGGTGGCAAAAACAGGATTAGGCGACAGAGTGGACAATGACACAGTGTGTAGGTCATGGCAGCAGCCACAGCAGCAGCATGAGGTCAGACAGTGGCACAATGAACAGTGTGTAGGTCACGGCATCAGCCACAGCAGCACATGAGGTCAGACAGTGGCACCAATGACTATTTGGAGTGGTAAAAACAGGAGTAGGCCACAGAGTGGGACAATGACACAGTGTGGAGGTCACGGCAGCAGCCACAGCAGCAGCATGAGGTCAGACGTGGCAGAATGACATTCTGAGGTGGTAAAAAAGGAGTAGGCCACAGAGTGGGACAATGACAGTGTGTAGGTCATGGCAGCAGCCACAGCAGCAGCATGGGGTCAACAGTGGCACAATGACTTCTGGAGGTGGAAAAAAACAGGAGTAGGCCACAGAGTGGGACAATGAGACAGTGTGGAGGTCACGGCAGCAGCCACAGCAGCAGCATGAGGTCAGACCGTGGCAGAATGACATTCTGGAGGTGGCAAAAACACGAGTAGGCCACAGAGTGGGACAATGACACAGTGTGTGGGTCAGGCAGCAGCCACAGCAGCAGCATGAGGTCAGACAGTGGCACAATGACAGAGTGTGTAGTCAGGGCCCATCAGCCCCACAGCAGCATGAGGTCAGACAGTGGTACAATGACAGTGTGTAGGTCACGGCAGCAGCCACAGCAGCAGCATGATGTCAGACAGTGGCACAATGAAATTCTGGAGGTGGTAAAAACAGGAGTAGGCCACAGAGGGGGACAATGACACAGTGTGTAGGTCACGGCAGCAGCCACCGCAGCAGCATGAGGTCAGACAGTGGCACAATGACACAGTGTGTAGGTCACGGCATCAGCCACAGCAGCAGCATGAGGTCAGACGTGGCAAAAATGACATTTGGGGGTTTGGTAAAAAAGGAGTAGGCCACAGAGTGGGACAATGACAGTGTGTAGGTCATGGCAGCAGCCACAGCAGCAGCATGAGGTCAGACAGTGGCACAATGACAGAGTGTGTAGATCACGGCAGCAGCCAAGCAGCAGCATGCGGTCATTCAGTGGCACAATGTCATTGTGGTGGTTGCAAAATCTGGAGTATGCCACAGAGTGGGTCAATGACACAGTGTGGAGGTCACGGCAGCAGCCACAGCAGCAGAAAGAGGTCAGACAGTGGCACAATGACATTCTGGAGGTGGCAAAAACAGAAATAGGCCACAGAGTGGCACAATGACACAGTGTGTAGGTCACGGCAGCAGCCACAGCAGCAGCATGAGGTCAGACAGTGGCACAATGACATTCTGGAGGTGGCAAAAACAGGAGTAGGCCACAGAGTGGGACAATGAGAGTCTGTAGGTCACGGCATCAGCCACAGCAGCAGCATGAGGTCAGACATGGCACAATGACAGAGTGTGGATGGGTGGCAATACCATCCCTGGTAAAGATGGTTGGTGGCAGATGGAGAACTGTCAGCAGATGTGTGGCATCAGGGGGGTTGGCGGGCATCAGAATATGGCTGAGGCAGGAAGTTTGAACCCAGACTCATTTTCAACAGTTTGGGGGGAGGCGTCATGGCTGATGGAGTCTGACGCCTAAGGCATTGGTGTGGGGAAATCCTGGCCGATCCACGCCTGATTCATTTTGACAAAGGTCAGTCGTTCCACATTTCCCGTGGACAAGCGGGTTCTCCTTGGGGTAACGATTGGCCCCCGCCGCACTGAACACCCGCTCTGATGCCACGCTACTGGCCGGCAGGACAGCTTCTCCACTGCAAACTTGGCAAGTTGCGACCACTCATCCAGTTTGGCTGCCCAGTAGTCCAGCGGATCTTCTAACTGGGGTGGCAGAGTGCTTTCCAAGTAGGCCACCACCTGTTGGTTCAGGGTCTGTTCCAGGTCCTGCTGCTGCTGGCGACTGCCCTACTCACTAGGCGGGTGAAGGACGTTGCTCATCAGTGACTCCAGACTGAGGTTGCTGCTGATGGGCTGGGTTACTGCTCCGACCCCCCCCCACTCCTCCCGGGAGCCGCGGCAGTAGAACGTGAGCGCTGAAGAACTCCCCGGTCAGACCAGTCAGAGGAGGGACGATGCCACACATAGGCAGCGGCCAACTGACTACAGAGGATTTCCCTAGCTGGGAAAAAGGCTCCCATTTTGGACCGGTAGCGAGGGTCCAATAGGGTGGAGAGCCAGAAGTCATCCCTCGTCAGGATGCTGACTATTCGGCTGTCACTAGCCAGGCAAATCAGCATGCTGCGGGCCATCTGCACAAGTGACCCAGGGGCCCTTGCCTCCATCTCCACAGTATACTGCCACGGTGCTTGCGGGTCATCTACATAGTCTTCCTCATCTCCATCTACCTCCTCCAGCTGCTCCTGCTCCTCCTCTCTTGTCACCTGGGTAGAAAATCCACTCATTTCACCAGACAATGCTTCTGCTCCAATGTCCTCCTCCTCATTTTCAGTCCCCACCGGACTCATGTGGCCGCGAGATGTAGTCACCACGTCTCCAGTCCCCTGCCCAGACAGATTTTTCAGCATCTGTTCCAGGACATGAAGCAGTGGAATGACGTTATTCATCCCGTAGTCCTGGCGATGACAAATAACGTGGCCTCCTCGAATGGCCTCAAAAACGCAGGTGTCACGCATGAGCTGCCACTGGCTGACATCAAAGTTACACAGGGGAGAAACTTCTGTCTCCTGGATCATCAAAAAATCGTTAATGGCCTTTCTCTGTTCATATAGTCAGTCGGTCCAACATGTGCAGGCGGGAAATTTCCCAAAAGGGTGGAAACATCGCATATCAGAGTGTGTTGGGGAGGCAGTTCTGCTGCTGCAACTCGAGGAGGGTTTTTCCTGGCTTTGTAGGAATGGATGAAGTGCTTTGCACAGTTCCGGGCCCATTTTCAGAATGTTCTGAAGATCGGTGGAAGACTTCGGGAACCCTTTTTCACAACCAGATTGAACACATGCGGCATGCGGGGGCGCAGGGACCATCCCTCCTCGATGCAGCGCGGACACCATGTTCCTCCCATTGTCCGTCACCATGGTTCCGTTTTGCAGTTGGCGCGGAGAAAGCCACACTTTGATTTCTTGCGCATGACGCGGAGCAGTTCCCCCCCTGTGTTACTTCTTTGGCCGAGGCAACCCAGGTGAGAACTGCATGACATCACTGTCCCCTACACATGTGGTATGATGGAGCATACTTGTGGATGAGTGGTAGTTAGGAGAAGGAGGCGGACATTGGCGCAGGACCGCAGCTTGACAAGTTGGAGGAAAAGCGGCGTCTCCTGTCCAAGTTGTTGGTGTGCCCCGGGCCGGGAAGCACATTCACCCCGTGGGCCATAAAGGAAAATGTACTGCCCTGACCGTAGTTACAGCTCCCGACGTCCGCGCGGGGGGTGCACCTTGGAAAAAAACGATAAGTCAAGGACAGGCCCACCTTCTGTTTTTACATATTTATGAAGTGCTGGTACTGCCTTTTGGAAAATAAATTTACGGTTGGAACTCTCCATCTCGGCTCGGCACAAGCCATTAGTTCTTTGAACGTGCAGAGTCCACCATTTGGAAAGGGAGGACTGGGGCCCAACCAACAACTTGGACAGGAGTACGGTCAGCTTTTGCAAACCCTTTGGATGGTTGGACGCATACTGTTGTCTCTTTGCAATCGCCTCCTGAACTACTGCTGGCGCCATGAGTAGCGAGGAGCAGGAGCATCTGGACGGGAGATGATGTCAAAGAGAAACAGCTCCCTTCTGCAGAGGGTGGAGCCTTGACTGGCTGCAATGGCATGCGTGCCACTGGGTGCTGCTGCTTTCTGTTGCTGCGGCAGGATGGACCACCACATTGAGCCATGTTTCTCCCAGGCCCCCCTGAAAGGTGGGCGCTGCATGGTTTGGGTGCAGGACCCTTTGGGGCCCAAAAGGTTAGCTCCCCGGCCAACCCCTTTACTTTCTGCTTACCGAAATTTTAATAAATTCCCATTTCGGGCTCCCCGGTGTCTTAGAAAAAAACTTTCCCCACCGCCGGAGTATGGAAATTTTAAACGCCAAAAAGCCCGCCCTGGCCCCGTGAGCCCCCCTGCCGTTTTTTCTTTTGGGCCCCGCGAACGGGTTTTTTTTCCCCCTGGCCGCTTGGCCCCCCGACCCCCCACAATTTCTGCTATCCTGCTGACTCACCCGCCCCAATTTAAACCCCCCCTTTGGTGGGGGCGCCTGACCCCGCAAAACTGACGGCCCCCCTTTCCCCCTGACGATGATGGAACCCTTGCCTCACCCGGGCCCCAAATGGGTCGGCTACTTCATAAACTATTTGTGTTTTATCGTCACTGCTGTCCTCATCACGGTCTTTTTGGGATCAGAGGCTGAAACCCCCCACAACGTTCTTCCCTTTCCCTCCAACTTTTTTACTTTGCCCCCTACGCAAGAAGAGGGGAAAAATTGGCCCCCCTTTCTTCGCTGCCCAAAATAGGGTGCTTACTCCCCCTCAAATTGGGTTTATCCCCCGCTATATAGTGGCGCTGGCCCAGGGCCACATAGTAGAACTCTGGTGAGGAACCCCCATGGGCAAGGGGGGTTTTAGGAAAAGGTGAGGGCCATGACCCGCTCCCGGGGGCCCTGCCAACTTAAAGGTTTTGGGGTTTTGAGTTCCCACCAACCTTTGGGTGGGGTTGTTAGAAAGTCATTTGGGAGGAAGTGGGAAAGAAACCCAGTCAAAAAAATCAAAAAACCATTGGGGTTTTTTTTAAAACCCACTGCCCCTAATGACAAACGGCAGTTGGTTTGGGCCCCACCAAATGACCCCCCGCTGCGACGGGCCCCTTTCCCTTTTCTGCGGGCCTGGGGCCCGGGAAAGTTTGTGTTTGCCAAACGCAGGTGGGAAAAAGCCTTCCACCTCTATTGGGTTTACATACTGTTTTTTTTCTAAAATGAAAAGACCCCTGTTTGATGAAAGATTTCTGTATATGATAAATACACACCCCCCTTTTTTTTAAACCCCCCACAAAGAAAACCCCTTTAAAAGCCTTTGGGAAAACCCCGGGGTTTTTTAAATTGGCCCCCACCAAAGGGCAGGGAAAAAATTTAATTGTAAGTGCCGTTTAAAAAACTCTGTGTATTTTAATGAAAAAAAAAGCACAAACAGGCCCTTTAAATTAAACCCTTTGGTTTTAATTATGTACAGAAAATTTTTTCTGTGGCGGGGAAAAAAAAAAGCTTCTTTATGGTACCAATGCAGAACAAGCTTAAAAAAAACCCCGGATGTAAAATTGCGAAAAAGAATTGAGCAAAAAACAAACACAGCTTTTTAGGTTTTAAATGGGGTTTTTTACGCTACCAACAAGAGGGAAAAAAATTTTAATTTTTAAACCCTTCCCCTTGTGAATTATTTAAGGAAAATTGTTTATTTTTTGGCGGTGAAAAATCGGTTTCTTGGGTCACCACAGAGAAAAACAACGTTTAATTTAAACCCCCGGGGGTGTAAATTGGGCAAAAGAATTTTTAGCAGCCCAAAACTTAAATAGTTTTTTAGCGTGTTAAAAATTTGGGGTTTTTTTTACGTACTCAACCCAAAGAAAAAATTGTAATTAACCCCTTTGCTTTTTGAAATTAAAGGTACAGGAAAAAAATTTAAATTTTTGGGGTGTGAAAAATACGGTTTTTTTTTGTTCCCCCCCCCCGACAAAAACAGAAAACAACGCTTTTCAATTTTTTTAAAACCCCAAAAAAGGGTTAAATTTTTTAAATTTTCGGGCCAAAAAATAATTTTTTGACAAAACCCAACGAAAAAAAATTTTTCCCAGTTTTAAAAATTAAAAAAAAATTTTATTACAATGCGGGGTTTTTTTCGCCACACAAAAAGATTAAAATTTTAAAAAACCTTTTGGGTTGTTAATTAGGTTTCAGAAAAATGGGATAAAATTTTTGGGGGTTTAAATGAGGGTTTTTTGGGAGTCACCCAAAAGCTGAAAAACAACGTTAATTTTAAACCCCTGGGTGAAATTGCCGTTCCAAAAAGAAATTTTTAAACCACCACAAACTACAAAAAATTTTTTAAGCATTTTTTTAAAGGTGGTGTTTTTTTTAAAAAGGCCACAAAAACAAAAAGATTTAAAAATTGGTTTAAAAATTAAAACCCAAAAATTGCTTTTTTTTAAAATTTTTTGGGAAAAAAGGCTTTTTTTCCAAAAGGAAAAATGTATATATTTTGGCGGTTAAAATGACGGGTTTTTGGAGTCACCACAGCTGAAAAACAACGCTTAAATTTTTTAACCCCCGGGATGAAAATTGCCCAAAGAATTGAGCCACCCAAAACTGCTAGCTTGTACGTGTTACAATGCGGTGTTTTTTTACCCCAAACACAACAAGAGAAATTGTAATGAACCTTTGCTTGTGAATTAGGCTACAGGACAAATGTATATATTTTGGCGGTAAAAATGGCGGTTTCTTGGAGTCACCACAGCTGAAAAACAACGCTTAATTAACCCATGGATGTAAATTGCGCCAAAGAATTGAGCATCCAAAAATGAATTGGTATTTGTATTGTAAAAACGCTGTTTCTTTAAATGAATACAACAGGAACTGGCTTAGTTCCCACTTGGATATTCAATGTGCTGTGAGCAGATAGGATTTAAATGTATATGCAGCTCCAGTGGACGCACACTGGATTTCAGATCCAGTACCCCAAAAAATTAGAAATAGACGTTAAGAGAAGCAGTCTCTCAGACAAGCTGAGACACCCCACAAAAATCGCTGTATAAAAATCAGTTCTTCAGTAACAATCAGTACAGTGAGAGGAGTGTGAGCGCCCAGCGTCGCGCCCGGACTTATATAGTGCGGTGACGTCACAGAATCCCGCCGGTCTCTGATTGGCTTAATCTCTGCACATGTCATACAGGCTATGCCCTTCTTCCTCCCAGAGTTCTTTGCCCCTTGTAACGCCATGTGCTCGCAGACATTTTATCAATGAAAAGCACGCTTCGTTCACCTGAAGTACCCCAAAGTTCGACTTCGTTCAGAACCGAAGTTTTCCTGAAATTCTAAATGAATTCCACTTCGTTAGAATCAATTCGCCCATCTCTATATATAACATATTAATGTGAGTTCTGTACAGATTTCATGCTAAAACTACACTATGTAGCCTGGACTTGAGTTAGCCCTACTATATTGGACTACATCTGCATAAAAAACACCACAAAAAAACCATGGCATAGAACGGGAGAATCCACTGCAGTTTCCATGATAGATTTTTAAGACGAAATCTCCATTATGTGAGATTGTCCAAATGTTGTGCTCTCACTATCGCTTTACTTATCATCATCCCACCTTCAGAGTCTGTAAGTGCACAGAGTTTATTCATTGGCTCTCATTTACTATCGCCGTCTAGACATCATAAACTTAGACAGACATTCTAAAAATGAACTATATATATATGACATTGGCTTATGCTGCCATGCCTACTCTCAATAAACCACACCCACTTTATGATAAGCCACACCCACACTTCAAGCAGTGTGCAGAAAGTGTATTTAGCCCATATCTAATGTGTCTGTGACATGCTTAACCAATAATGCGGCGCTTTATGGCTCATTTTAAGACACTTTTCTGGTTCAACCACATTAGTATATGAGAGCTATTATATCTTGTACCGAACACTCTCATACTTGCTCAATGCTTTCACATTCACCTTCTTATACTTGCCAGTGATCTGATGTTACAAACATCTGAGTAAAAGCCACTTTACAGTGAATGTTCAACTAATTATAATAAACTGACACTAAGGGAGACACGTATGAACTTGGCACAGACTCACTAGTTCTACCTCTGTTTTTAATAGTGTACGATCTGATAGTATGCATGAAAGTGTCTCACAGCACTTTAAAAATATGAACTGTTCTATGCCAAAAGTAGTCTCAGTTCACACCACCATGAAACTGGTATGGATTTGAACTTTTGGCCACTCAATAACATTTTCACCAAGCAACCATTATTTGAAATAAATTTCTTTCTATGGGACATTTGAAAACGGTGTCTTGTGTAATAGCTGTACCCCCAAAACTGCAAAAATGAACTTTTGGGCACAGAGTATGATTATACTGTATGAGTATGATGTATGCGAGAGTTAGGCATTATGTGAGCCTACAAACGTTGCCAATTAACAACTTCTGAGTGTGGGAAAGATGCAGCCAGCAATACAAAACTCCCTAACATTTACTGTCTATGATTCCCTAAGCTTGGTGTACACCACCCTAACTAATCTAAATAGCAGGATTTCCTGTCTAAAATCACTGATAAATCTTGTGCATGCATGCATGCAAGCAAGCAAGAGACAGTTGCTGTTTGTTTGTGGACCTTTCTGTAAGAAGTTCAGTCTTTAACAAGTGAAATGCATGCTCAATTGGGTAGAGATCAGGTGAATGACTTGGCCATTCAAGACTATTCCACTCTTTTGGTTTGATAAACTCCTTGGTTGCTTTGGCTTTATATTTTGGGTCATTGCCCACCTGTATTATGAAACATCGACCAATCACTTTGGCTGCATTTGGCTGGATTTGAGCACACAGTATGTATGAATTACTCAGATTTCATCCAGGTGTTGTCCTGTGTCACATCATCAATAAACACTAGTGACCCATTGCCACTGGCAGACATGCATGCCCAAGCCATCATACTGCCTCCACTGTGTTTTACAGATGTTGTGGTATGATTTTGATCATGAGCTATACCATGTCTTCGCCATTCTTTTTTCTTTCCATCTTTTAGAAGTTGATCTTGGTTTCATCTGTCCAAAGAATGTTCTTCCAGAACTGTGCTGGCTTTTTTAGATTTGTTTTAGCAAAGTCCAATCTAGCCTTTTTATTCTTGAGTTTTATGAGTGGCTGCACCGTTCAGTGACCCCTCTGCATTTACTTTCATGCAGTCTTCTCTAAATTTGGATATTGATACACCTACATCTTGGAGAGTGTTATTCACTTGGTTGGCTGTTATGAAGGGGTTTCTCTTCACCATGGAAATTATTCTGCGATCATCCACTGTCAAGTCTTATATATACTTTTATATGTATATAAAGTATACTTTTATACTTTTATTTTTTTATCTTAAAACCCAATTTTTTCCTCGCTACTGAATTTTTTAGCATGAGTAACTATGCAAGCAAGAGGCGCCGACACCTGTTTACCGCACCCAATGACGTCATACTGCTGAAATCAATACTTACTGGAAACCACCCAAGACTCAAACTCAGCAAACCTAAACCATTCAAAGTAGACAGCAAGGATGTCTGATTTTTCAGTGAAACCAACCCCCAACCATGCCCCTTTCCCCTTTTCCCGTTTAAATCTTGTGCACTGAATAAACACCATAGTGCATTGGAGAAGTGTGAGACAGAGCTGGTTTGAAACGGGAACTTTGATCTGTTCAAATTTTGGCGCTTGCACACATGCCACCTAATTGGGAGGACTAAACCCGGAATTGCGTTTCATGACCCCAACAATTTGGAGCTCTACTAAAGTGTGGGGCCAGAGAGAGGACCAAAGCTGCGACCCCACGGGGCTGCCGGGGAAACTCCGTCCTTTCCCGATGAGGCTTTCGCAACCCACTGAATCACGGGAAGCCTACCCAAAACTGATGTGTTTACTTGCCTGTGAATCGGGGAAGCGACAATTAGTAATCTGGGTTGGAGACGGGCGTGGTTTTTAACTCCTGAGGGTATCACCTCCCTGGCTCAACACAGCACGTGAGAATTTTCTCATTAAAACGTACGGTTTTTGTCGGTCACTGTTTCCGCATCAATTGACAGAATCAAAACGAAAGTAAAGACAGCCGAGTAAAGTGAAAAAGGTGGGAAGCCGCTGTTTTGAAAAGTATTGGTTCATGCATAACAATTACTGGGGCATAGCTGTCATCCGAGAAAGGAGACAGGGAGGGGTCCCCAGGACCCTTAAGGGCCCATAAGTTCACTAGGGGCTTGGTAAAAAGTCTCCGTTTCGGAGTGATAAGGTACACGGAAAAGCATTTGGGGGTTGGGGACCCAACGACGAGACCTGTAACCGGAGTAAAGGGGGATCTTGGGGGATAACTGTGAGTTTAAAAAACTTGGTGAGCAGCTGCACTGGGTTTTATTCTATTATAATTATGTGCGGCTATTAAAAATAAACAGACCCTCCCCACGGGGGGCAGATGGGAGTAAAATTGGTTTAAAGGGGAGGAAGGAAGAAGTATGTGAAAAAAGTGAGCGCTTGTACAAATTTGCGGATTGCCCTTCAAAACGGGAGGGTGCAGCCCCGTATTTTAAAGATAACGACCACAGGGAAGAGGGTCAGGAAATAAGGGCTTATTTGAAGCACACAGGCCATTTCAGGGGGCAGGGGGTTTGCAAGTGAAGGAATGCAGAAGTTTAAGGAAGGGAGGAAGAAAAGCTGAATGTTTTTTGGTTATGTAA